>VMDO01030034.1:0-21874 GCA_007922755.1 Pedetes capensis | reverse complement strand
TGAATGGTATCTTTCCTGAAATTTCCTTCTCTTCTTCTTTGGAATTGGTATAAAGAAAGGCTATTGATTTTTGTATGTTGATTTTGTAGCCTGCAACTTTGCTGAAGGAATTAATTAGGTCCAAAAGTGTTTTGATTGAGGTTTTGGTGTCTTTCAAGTATAAAATCATATCATCTGCAAATAATGATAATTTGACCTCTTCCTTGCCAATCTGTATCCCTTTGATTTCTTTCTCTTGAGAAGACATGGTCTTTAAGGGCTCTTCATCACTGTGGTATATTAATCTCTGCTCTTAAGTGGGGATCAAGGTCTTATCTGTTTGAAAATTCCCTATTATGCTATCCAAAAAAACAGCTCAAATTTTCTTTTCCACTTTGAGTTATACAATACTGGGATAAAGTCAGCTGTTTGGAACACGGTGATCACTTGAAGCCAAGGTCAAGACTTGGTCCTTGACTGGACAAGCTTGCAGTTTACATACAATGATTTCCATTCCAGAAATCATTTCCAACTACAGAACCATAGACATTGTTCTAAATCCCACACAGTTATTGATTATATATGCGATTAGCAAAGCATGGGTGCTTATTTCTGTGAATCTCTTCTCTAAATTGTAAAACTTCTCAGGCTCTTGACCCAGTTATACCATTTCACCCTCACTTCCCAATTTAATTTGCATAACTTCTGGAAACCTCCGATGCTGCCTTCTTTGCCTTGGTGCTGCCAGATAAGCCAAGCATGCTGAATTCATCTTCACATTATTCACTGCCAATGAAGGAAAGCACAAAAAAAAAAAAAGAGGAAAAAGAATCACAAAGCACTTGCTTCACTTCTGCTGCAGACATGTTAAGTAAAAATCACAGAGTTCTTGATTTTAGGACTTCCGGGGCACAGGAAAGATTCAGTGTGCTTGACTATGCAAAAAATACAAATCCTTCTCAAAAACAACAAAAACAAAAACATATTGTCTGTTTGGGGATTTTGTTTTGCTTGTTTTGCCTTGCTTTGCTTTGCTTCATTTTTTGCTATAAATAAGAAGCAATCTTGTACAAAGAACAAATTCATGAGAAGATCCTTGATAAGTGGAGGCTACCTTTGTCTTTCCTTTCATCTGTCCCCATATTGAACATTGAGATGGTAAGCAGCATATAGACAGCCCCTAAGAGTAAGATGCTGGATGTGATATGAAATGAGGTACATACAGCAGAGTTTAGGCAGTGAATCTCTGTGCAGCATTTCCTGGCAGGCCACAGTCTGGACTGACAAAGAAGCATTCCACATCCTGAGTCACAAACATTGCAGGTCGCCCCTCAGCAGTTAAGCCTAATCAGATCCTCTGGCTTTGCAAACCCCATGATCCAACCACCTTTGATGGTGTAAAGGGCAGAGGATGGATTGCAGCCAGGGCAAGCGATCTGGACTAAAGTGGAAACCCAAAGTTAGGAAAGAGTGAGAGAAAGACAAGACAGAAGCACACACTCAAAAGGAAAATAAATGGAATTCCACCTAGACTGTGTTCTACTGCTCAGATTTATAAGATACAGGAATACAGCCTTCAGGAAGACTGAGAGGAAAGGAAAACAATCAGCAGACAAGCATGGAGGGTGAGAGACAAAGTCTGATGCATGCATACAGGAAAGGAAGGGTGGAAAGGATTCAATGGAACACAGAAAAGAATGCAGGAGCTGCAATTCCAGAGATGAGTGTGAGGAGGAAGGCTCATGCAGGGCTGGCAAAAGAGCTCCCAGCATGCATTGTAGCAAGATGGCATCTGACCCACAGGGAAGCCTGGACCTTGTTCTAGAGCCATATAACCTGTGTCTTTGACCAAGTCTTAAGAGAGCACCAATAAAGATGGAAAGGGAGGGAAGACCCAGTTAGGGAAAGTTCATGGCCTGAAATTTCTTCCTCTGCCCATTTTTAAAATTTTTTACCTTAAGACAGTGTCTCATTAAGTTACACTGGCTGCCTCTGGCCTCAGACCTGTGATCCTCCTGCCTCTGCCTCCCAGGTCACTAGGATTACAACCATGGTCCACTGTGCCCAGCCTTAATTTTTTTAATTCCTTCTCTTTTTCTCTGAGCTTGGGAGGAAGAGCACCAAAATTTAGGATAAGACCACTGCACTGTATCCCCAGATCTTCAGTTGACTCCTTGCAAGACTTAATCATTCTGGCTCTCAAGTTATTCATCCTCAAAGACTGGACCACGAAGCATGAGTTTAACAGTGGAACTTCCCACCAGCCCACAAGTAACGATCCATAGACTACTCTTGGCTCCACGGGCCAAGAGCCATGTCTGTCTTGATCACTGCATCACCACACTTAGGACATTGCAAGGCACATAGTAGATGCTCAACTGATGTGTGCTGAATGAATTAAAGTAGACTACAATCCAGAATGGGAGAAGGACCTGGCAACCCACTCCCAAAAATCAATCTGCCATTGAAAACCCTGTGAACAGCAGAAGGCACTGACAATAGTGTTTCACCTGTTGTACGCAGGGGCGCTATGAGTCGGATACCGACTGGATGGCACCTAACAACAACAACAACAACAATCCAGAAGGGGCTGGAATTTATCTCAGTTGGTGGAGTGTCCCTCTGCAGTCTCTGAGGTCCTGGGTTTGATTCCCAGCACCACAAAAATGGGAGAAGGAGTCAACAATCCACTCCCAAGGCAATCCGGAAATAATCAGCCATTGAAAACCCTATAAGGTTCACTATGAGTCAGACGTGACTTGACAGCACCTAACAACGACAACAACAACACAGAAAGCAGATCAATGCAGACTGCTCTGGCCTTTAAAGTAGTATAGATACCAACTATTCCTCTTCACCCTAGGATCCCTGTTGGAATGTGGAGACTACAGGAAGCCCAGTTTTGACCAATTAGTTGAACCAGGTGTAGAGGTGTCTCCTCTACAAGTCCATAATTCTGTGGTCTCTGTGAAGCACACGTTAAGTTGAAATGTTGAAATTAATTGAGTTTGGCCCAAATTCACCTGACTGAAGGTTACTTCTCCCACTTCACCTTGTATTTTAAAGTGTTGTCCTTTAAAACTTCTGGCTGGTACACTTTCCCTGTCTTTGTGGGAGATGAAAGCATTTTTCCAGACAGGCCTGCTGTGAGTGACTTCATGGAAATGAATATCCTGAGTCCCTCATGTGCCTTTGACACAGGGAGCTCCTTATATTTATTTATTTTTAAGAATAGGGCTGGGAGGTGGACATTTCCATTAACAGTGGAGTGATATTTTTTTAAATAAAAGTCCTACTCCTCGGTGAGACATGCCTCACATTCCGGTCTCCCCACCTCGGGCAGTTACGTGCTCCTAAATATGCGGTGGAAATGACACATGTCTGGAAGCCTACACGCAGTGCTGTCCCATGGCTGCCGGTTCAGTGGCGCACAATGAAGGTGTTGTGCATGGGTAATTGAGGACGGCAGACTATGAAATCCTTAAGAAAGAAATCTGTGACAGCTTATGCATCTGGCATTTGTCCCTCCAGTGAATTCAAAGGGTCCTATATCTGAGAGCTCGTGCACGCCTAAGATAAAGCCACAGAATCATCCCACTTCAAAGACAATCTTGGAAATATAGTGTGTTGAGGAGAACTAAGGCTAGTAAGTCCTCCTCCATGGCTGATAACCGTGAAGTTGCTTGCCACCGAAGGGGACAGACCAGCTCCTCACACACAGCCTTAGCTATCAACAAGCCGCCTGCTACATTCTACAGCCTACTACCCTTGTATTCCAAAGGGCAGATATAATCAGTTAGACTCAAAATATTTTTCTCGCAATTTAGTCAACAATAGGATTCCTACAGGGTATTCGCTTGACCTCTGTGAAGAGTAGTAACAGGATAGGGGTTGTGAAATAGAAATTAAAAAGGGAATTGGAGGGCTAAGGATTATACTGGTGGAATGCAGATTGGATTAAATGTAAATCAAGTATCAAAACAAGAAGACATTTGTCCCAGTTAAAGAAAGTGTTGAAAATCTTTGGGCACAGATTTTCTATGCACTCCCAAATATGCCAAGAGTTTAATCCTTGGAAAAATAAAGACAGGAAAAAACTTGACAATTATTGTTAAACTCAATTGAGTCTCTTAGAAAATAATTAGTTCATATTGTTTGATGGTTTACAGGTAAATATGTTAGAAATATGAAAAAAATTCTTAAAATGTAAATATTTTTATTAAATTAAGGTAAAGATGATTTTGATTCACATTTGAAAGGTTTGCAAAGAAGTCTATAGCCCATGACAATTTTTAAAACCACTTGTCCCTAACTGGAAAAAGAATCCTTGTAAGCATAGAGAGGTATATGCCAGTACCTAGGGAGAAGAAAGAGGAGGAGGAGGAATAGGAGGAGGAGGAGAAGGAAGGAGGAGGAGGAGGAAAAGAAGGAGGAGGAGCAGAAGGAAGAAGTAGGAGGAGGAGGAGAAGAAGAAGAGGAGGAAGAAGAGAAGGAGGAGGAGAGAGAGAAGGGGGAGGGAGAGGAAGAAGAGAGGAAAGAGGAGGAGTAGAGCACGACAAGAACAGGAGTGATATTACCCAGAGACCTGGAAATTTAAAAATAATGCTTGACAGTGATTGAGAAAACAAAGTGAGGAAGCAAATCTAGAGAGGAAGCTGGTGGGCTGACACTCTCAGCCTTGTTCAGTGTGTCATGTAAAAATCTGGACTGGACCACCATATTAGTTGTTCTCTCACTTCCCTCATACTCCTTTCTCTCTTCCATTCCTCTGCCTCCTTCCTCTAAAGCTGAAGTCTAGATGGAGAAATCCAGATGGAGGGAACTTGGGGAAAGGGGCTGGGACAAAAGCATAGATGTGATCAAAATAAAGGCAGGTACACAAGCATGCATATGTGGGCAAGTGCACACACCCCTCCCAGCTAACCCTCAAGTCACACATAGCAAAGAAACCACTATGGGAATGTCTTGCAATTTTCAGAGAGGGCCTCAGCCCAGGAAGGGTTAAGGACATATGTACCTTTGTACCTGGTTTCCTTCAGCCAAGTAACACAAATGCCACAGAAACAAGCAGCTTTGTTCTTGATCATTCAAGTTATCATTTTGGTGCCAAACATAAAGAGATCCAACTGAAATCAAATTTTGCAATCACCACATACTGAGAAATGTTTGAGATGCTTGGCAAGGTCAGGTTTGGCTTGTCCTGCAGTGCCACTAGAAAGTGAAGTGAGAGGATTGTTTTGCATTGGGGTACTTTGTTTTATATTTTGTTTTGGTTTTCGCTTTTTATTTTATTGGGAGAACATGCAAAAAATACTTTAGCCAATGACCTTAGATTCTATATCATAGTAAAATAATTTACATCAATGTAGTCTTCCCCTTACTGTAGTAGAAGGAGTGATGGCTTTTAGAATAAGCACCAGGATCATTTTCCACTTCTGTTACCAGTTGTTTGATTTGGGGCTAATTGATTATCTGAGCTTCAGTGTTGTTCATCCAAAATATAGGGATAACTACCTATTGTTCTCATGGTTACCATGAAGTTTGAGAAAAAGAGTAGATGTAAAGGCTTAGCCTTCTTTTTGTTAATGCTGTATTTTAAATCCCTATAGTGTTCATACTTTGAGGATACAACGCAGAACCAGACAGAAAACAAGGTCACTGTCCTCAAGAAGCAAATATTCAAAGAAGCAAGTTTTCAAACTACAAAAAAGACCAAAAAAAAAAATCCAAAGCAAAATTCTGAATGACAGGTTAGCTCCATGGGCTCTCATTTGTAGATCAGAATTGGGATTTTTCAATTATTTGTGAGATTGACTTGTTAATGTTCATGTCCCCCACTAAAGTATAGGCTTTGTGATGGCAGAGACCAACATTGTACCCCATCCCCTGCATAGTGCAGACCTGGAGACCTGGTGTGCATGATCACTAAATAAAGGACTGAAGGCCTTGTGATAAGGAAAAAATAATGTTGTTATTAGATTCTGTGAGTTGATCTGACTCATAGTGACCCTGTGTAAAACAGATTGAAACACTCCTGACACTGTGCACTGGCACTATTGTCAGTGCTTCTCTGCTATTTATAGGGTTTTCAGTGGCTGATTATTTCAGGATTGTTTCAGGAGTGAGTTGTCAAGTCCTTCACCCATTTTTGCGGTGCTGGCTACTGGGGATCAAATCCAGAGCCTCAGAGAAGGTAGAGAGTACAGAGCTGTGCTCTACAAACTGAGCTAAACCCCAGGCCCAAAGGAAGAAAGAGAAGGATACAATCCTTCAGATAGGAAAACAGATAGGAGGAAGCAACCCTTTTGATAGACAGTCTACAAAGATTTCTCTGGGATACTCAGATATTTAAGTGATGAGAAGAAGCCAGCCACATGGATGAAAAGAACCAGGAGAACAGAACTGTAGTTGGGAAATATCAAGAGCAAAGGCCTTGAGACAAGAAAGGCCATGGAATGCTTAAGAAACAGGAGGTGGTAAGTGTGGTTGATGCAGGTTGAGCAACAGCACCATCGCCCAAGGTCTAGAGGCAGAAATAATGGTAACTCTGAGTTAGATTCCAAGCAGAACACACATTCCTTTTCCCTCTTCCACACCTCTCCTCATTTATAGTTTTGTTTTCATAACAAAATCAACATCAATTTAGGCAACAGTATTGGGGAACAGATGATTATTCATGGATTATGAAAAACAAATGTCCCTGTTTAGAAGTGGCAGGGATGTGAGCTAATAGGTCCAGGAAATATTAGCCAGGATCGGACTTTACCTCTAATATCAGCCTTATGCTTGAAATTTTTACACTGTTGAGCACAAAGCTCCCCACTTTATGGAGTTCCCAGAAATCTGAATGTATCAAGACAAATATTCAATTGCCCCCACTTTGGGAGACTTCAAAGAAATTTTTCTCTGCCAGACTTTGTTGTTGTTGTTGTTAGGTGCCGTCGAGTCGGTATCCGACTCATAGTGACCCTTACAGGGTTTTCAATGGCTGACTGTTTCGGGATTGCCTTGGGAGTGGATTGCCAGGCCCTTCTCCCATTTTTGCGGTGCTGTGAATTGAACTCCGGACCTCAGAGACTGCAGCACAGCGCTCTACCAACTGAACCAAATCCCAGCCCCTGCCAGACTTTACAATACCCCAAACCAGTCTTTCTCTCTGGTTTTACTTGCTCATTTTCGCAAGTCATTGAAGTTTAGTTGCTCAACTTCCACATCCAATAAAGTGTCATCGAGGTCAAACTCTCTGCTGATCATGTCTCAATCACTGCAGGAGTGGTTTGTGCCTCCATCATCATCTTGCCAGTGGATTCAAATTAAGGCACTGCACAGTGCTTTCTTCCTTCAGAGCAGAAAGCAGGAAAGGTCTTCTGTTTGCTCAAAAGTTTTGTAGTTGGCATCTATTCTGTTCAGCTATACTTAGGCTCCAAGTTACTTGGATTTATTTCTTTGGTCTTAGGGCATCTCTAGCCTACAGCGGTAGCTCTGTGGCATCCGGTCCCATGAGATCTCGGAAGCTAAGCAGGGTCAGGCCTGGTTAGTACCCGGATGGGAGACCACCTGGAAACACCAGAAGCTGTAGGCCTGGGAAAAGGACCTGGCAAACCCCTCCCAAAAATCAATCTGCCATTGAAAACCCTATGAACAGCAGAGAAGCACTGACAATAGTGTTTCCCCTGTTGTACAGAGGGTCGCTATGAGTTGGATACGGACTCGACGGTACCTAACAACAACAACAAAGGGCATCTCTGTTCTTTTCCTGCTTCCTGCCTTGACTGTGTCAGAAAGACCTATCCTAGTGTGGTCTAACATTCATTTTTTTTTTGTTTGTTTTTAACCTGGTTCAATGCCCAGCACCCAATACCATCTCTTATTTATAGGAAGTTATCCATATATGTAGTTGGTGAAGGGAACTTAAGCAACAGCACCTATTGTCAACCCTTTGAGTTTTGCCTTTGAACATCAAGCTTGGTTCTACCTCTCCCTACTCTGCCAGGGGTCACATCTGACTTTGGTAGGGAAATTTTCCCAAAATATCTAAATTCCTTATCTGGAACTGTCTGTGAAATATACAAAATAATAATGTATAAGGGGACTTTTTAAACATATACTATTTCTTTAAAACACCAGAGATGTGTCAAAAATGACATTGAAACATGCTGTAATTTTAAAAAGAGAAAGAATATCATTTCATATGTAACATGAGTCCAGCCATGTAAAACAATTAGCATAAAAATAAGGAAACAAGCCAGTTAGCAGTGTTTACATTTGGATAGTAAGATTGTGAATTTTTTTATTATTTATTTTCTCCGTGGCTTTCTGTATATAATAATTTTTAAGGCATGCACTTGTATAATCAGGAGATTATAATATTTATAAAAGAAAATAAATCATACTATGCAACCAGAAAGCACAGAATAACCGTTATCCTTTTGATTGTCCATGATTCTTGACCTTAAGCACATCAGAACTAAAGGGAAACTTTTAACAATCCCAATGTGCAAGCTAGACCCTGACTAGTTAAATCAGAAATGGAAAGCCAGGCATCAGAATTTTTAAATTTCCCAGGTGGCTTCAGTGTACAGCTAAGGTTAAGAACCCTGGCTACAATCAGAATCTCCAGGAGAGCTTTTACAGTACCACCATATGGTCCCTAAACCAAAGTTCTGATATTAATTGGTTGGTAGTAGGACCCTGGCGCTAATATGTTTTAACTTTTTGCAGATGGTTCTGATGTACACAGAAGTCCATTGAGTATTTACTTTGTGCAGGGTCTTACACTAAGTGTTTTGTATGCATTATCTCATTTAATTATTAAAACAATCCAATGAAGTGGGTTTTATAATCCTTATTTCACAGAAGAGGAAACTAGCACTCAGAAACATGAAATAAATTGCTCCAGGTAACTGAGCTTGTTTGAATCCAGCTGGTCTATCTCCTGTAAGTATAGGCAAAGAAAGAATTCCTCACCTCCTGTTAGAGAATGTTTTCTAAATACTCTAGCCAAGAATCTGGCATACTCACTTTTAAAAGGTTGATGCAGTAACTCTTTATAAATTGTTCAATTAGCAAATGGCCGATTCCTATAAACTCCATGCAGTATAAATAAAACGAAAATATCCTGTGCTCTTCTGTTTATTCATTCTACAAAGACCTGAGTTACACTAGAACTTATATAACTTACAGCTTGTTCAAAGTTATAATTGTGTCTCCTTGCTTAATTGTGATACTTTCTACCTTCTCTCCTGAAATCATGGCGTACTTTATATTTTAGTTTTGGTTTATGGCATTTTTTGGTAATTGATAGTTAAGTATATTATTTTGAGAATTCCTTAAATAGTTTTGCAAAACTCCTTGAATAATTGAGAGCACTCTTGTTGTTGTTCTATTTAGTCAAGTCTATTGTTTCTGGAGTGGAATGCCATGCCCTTCTCCTGGTTTTGTGGAGGTGGAGATTGAACTGGAGGGGCTCAGAGAGCACAGAGCTGTACTCTATCAACTGAGCTAAACCCCAGACCAAGAGCACTATGAGGTGTTACAAAACCAGTTTTAGGATCGATGTTGGAGACAAATTTCAATATCACTGGATTTGCTGAGGGTTCTCTCTGCTCTTTCATTTAGATGGAGCTGTGTTTTGCCTCACATAACAAAAGCAAATTTCACCCTTTCTGATAACCAAAATTCCCAAAGACCTCCAGCGGAGCTGCAGGTACATATTATCAGCAGAACTGAACCCTTTTCATCCCAAATCTTTGAAGTAAGACTCATTTGCCCAGATTTGTATAGTATTACTTGAGTGTAACGTTACCCAATAAAGCCAAATTGATGGGTTAAGGATACAAAATAAGCTATTTCAATTGCCAGGAATTCCCAATCAGATTATGAGGCAGGTTCTGTGAAAGAGCAGAGAGAGCAGAGAACTATTATTTAAAAGATAGTTTATCACTGTTTTGCTTTTGCATGATAAAAAGGCATTACCTTTCAAATAATTTTGCGAACAATTTTCTTCTGGCATTCATAAACTTGCAAAGTAACATACATTCAATTTTAATACTGTGTCAGTGAGTATGTACCTCAAGAAAGAAAGAAAAGAAAAAAGAAATGACCATCTTGAGCTCTATGCTTGGATTCAGATAAGATAATGCTTTTTTATCTACCATTTCTTTTTTATTTCCCTGCCTTTTGTAAGCATTTTTATTTGCGCCCCTCTCAGCAGAAAGTTTGTGCTGTATTTTTTAGAGAATTATAACCCTGTGTTTTTTGCTGGAGTTATTTGGGAAAGAAAAAGTCTAACAGATAAAATGAGAAAATGTTCCAACATATTCCTAAAAGAAAAAAACTCTTGTTACATTTCTTTTACCTACTCTAGACCAGAAGAAAACATAGGAGGCAATTTATTAATAGTCTACCCTGCTAAGCAAACAGGAAAGAAAAAACCCTTGCCAAGAATAATCAAGCACTCTGAGGGCTTAATGAAAATTAAACAAAACCACCACCCTGTTCTTCTACCTAGACAACATATACTGTACCTTTTGTAGTCACCATTTGGAGATAAAATGAATATTTTGAGATCAAAGTAGGATTAGAGCTCTTGTGAAGTTCTGTTGGTTGTTTATAAATAAAAAACATCTACCTGAACGCATTTTTATAGTGTATAGAATGAAAAAAACTTACCTGATCTCACTCATTTCAGTTAATTAGTAACTTAGAATCTTTGACAACTATTTGTTCCAGAAAACCTTAAGAGGAATAGAAAAATATTTGTTATAAGGTGTTAAAGCAAGATTAGCCTTTTAAGTTTCTATTTGTAGATTTTCAGAAAGTTCTTATCTCTTTTTAAATAATATCTAATTTTATACAATTTTATCTGTTAATTAAAAATAAGATCAACTTTAGAATATCCAACTTATAAGAGCATATATGCAAGTATTTTTATAAAATATGCACCAAATTAGAATTTATAATTTTATTTTATAATCAATTAACATTCTTCTGATTTCTTCCAAACCTTTTTATATGTTCAGGGAAATGCAAAATTTCTAATACACTATTAATTCTGAATATTCATACAGCATTAAGAAAAATAGGTATTTATTATCCCTCTCAATTTTCCTCAGGGGATAGCACATCTATTACAAAAGTAACTCAACTATGGGAAAATTCTGAAAATGAAAAGAATTGGAATTCGACTCATGAAAGGAGAATCAGTCTGTCTTCTTGTAACTTTATTCAGAATTTCACAATTCTTGCTAAACCGTAAGCAGTGGGCCAAAAGCAATAAAACAGCAGAAACTCAGTAAGAATGTGCCAGAGTTCAGAGAAAAATTGCCCCAGGTTTACCTTCACGACCTTTAATCTGTTTGGGTCATCTGAGATTTCTCTATAAACCATCCTACAACGTGACCATGCTCAGGCCTTGCATAGTTCTTTTGCAAGCCAGTGTCATAGAATGAAAGTCAAACTTGACTTTTGGTGCTGAAGAGTCAGGGTAAATTTACCAGATAACAAGTAAACTAGTTTTCTCTGGCATGGTGTATTTAAAACATGAAGGTGTCAGACCATGAATTTGGATGTAATCTCTGGCTTAGGGAAGGACTTTTATGAGGTTTCTCTGACTTAGGTGCATGAATGCTTTACCCCAGAAGACCTTCTGGAACTCTAAAACCAGCATCTTAAGAGTCAGCTATGGTCTAGAAATAGACAGAGCTTTGATCAGAAAGTCAGCAGAGACAAGTTCCTATTATTGACATACTACTTATTTATTATCCACATGACTTGAAGAAATGAAGTTTGAAATTATTTAATAAGATTCTATAATATCTGCCAGCACTAGTGACAATGGATAGAACCTACCTGCTGACGTCAAGAAGCTCTGAATTTAATGTTGTTGTTGTTGTTGTTAGGTGCTGTGGAGTCGGTATCCAACTCATAGCGACCCTCATAGGGTTTTCAATGGCTGACTGTTTCAGGATTGCCTTAGGAGTGGATTGTTAGCCCTTCTCCCATTTTTGCGGTGCTGGGAATTGAACTCAGGACCTCAGAGACTGCAGCGCAGCACTCTACCAACTGAGCTAAATCCCAGTCCTCCTGAATTTAATAGAGAATGTAAATTAACACAACTTAACTGTGATACAATTTGAGAATCATGATATAAGTGTTTGGAAAATTTCTAAAGAGACAAGGGGAAAGGAATAATTAATTCTGTTGGCAGTGTGCCTAACAGGATAAATAAATGGCTAGAGAGGCTTTAGTCAGTACCTTGAAGGACAGTTGGCAAATAGTTTGGTATGGTGAAAATATGGTGCAGGAGAAGGAAGGACAAATTGGTTAAAATGAAAAAATATTGAGGTAAATTGTGAAAGGCTTTGAATATCTTGCTAAGGAATTTGAGCAACTCAGGTTCTTTGGGACTGAATTTCTTCATTTCTAATACATAAGTTGGACTGGACAATTTCTGAGTTCATGACCAGATCTAAAAGTCTAAATAAGATTACGTTAAAAGTTCCAGGGGAAATGCTTGTATGAACTCTGGCCAGATGATATCAATTTCTATAAAGATAATACCAAGTCAGTGACTACTATTCCAAATTTCAGGAAAACAACCTCCCTTGCATCAGAAAAAAAAATGCTTAAATGAACATTTAAAAACACATTTTTTCTTAAATTAATCAATACTAGTTTGTGTTATAGATAGCAAGAGAATGTTTTCTAGGACTTCCACTTGAATTACTTAAAATGTTACCGAGAATGGTACTCCTGTGAAGTGAATTTCACTCCCACCCTCCAGATTCATATGTTGAAGCTGTTACTTCCATGTGACTGAATTTGAAGAAAGCAATTAAGGTTAAGTAAGGGCATGGCCGTGGGCTGGGATTTAGCTCAGTTGGTAGAGCGTTGTGCTGCAGTCTCTGAGGTCCGGAGTTCAATTCCCAGCACCACAAAAATGGGAGAAGGGCTGACAATCCACTCCCAAGGCAATCCCGAAACCGTCAGCCATTGAAAACCCTATGAGGGTCGCTATGAGTTGGATACCGACTCGACGGCACCTAACAACAGCAACAACAACAAGGGCATGGCCTGGAACCCTGATCTGATATGATTAGTGTCCATAAGAAGAGACACCAGAGAGCTCACTCACTCTCTGTCTCTGGGCATGCTCATAGGCAAGGCCATCTAAGGATGCAAACAGAAGGGGCCATCTGCAAGCCAGAAAAGGGTTCTCACTGGAAACTGAACCCCTCTGGATCTTGATCTTGGATTTTCCGTCTCCAGAACTGTGAGAAATTGTCTTCTATTATTTAAGCCACCTAGTCCATGATATTTTGTTATGGTAGCCCATACTAAGGAATAACAGATGATAAATATAAGATTATTTGGTGCAGGGATAAACTTTTTAAGTCTGTCAAGTATCAAAGACTATTAAAATATGAATATAATAATTAGAACATTTGAGTTATTGGATCCTTATAGAAATTATTGAGCTCGAGAAATTGAGATCCCTCACGTGTCTATTAGCTTGTTTGCTGTGTGGGCTTACATGTTCCTATGATACTGAAAGCTATGCCAGTGGTATTTCAGATATCATTAGGGCCACCCATGGTGAACAGGTTTCAGCTGAGCTTCCAGACTAAGACAGACTAGGGAGAAGGACCCAGCAGCCTACTCCCAAAACAATTAGCCATTGAAAACCCTATGAGAAGTACTGTCAAATATAGTGCCAGAAAATGAGCCCCTCAGGCTGGAAGGCATTGAAAAAATGACTAGGGAAGAGTTGCCTCCTCAACGTAGAGTGGACCTTAATGACAAGAATGGAGTAAAGCTTCTGAGACCTCCTTTTACTAATGCGGCACAACTCAGAATGAGAAGAAACACAATGGCTGCAATGATATCACACATAAAAAGACTGTGTGTATGGCACAGAATTGAGTAGTGTTTTATTCTGCTGTACATAGGGTCACTATGGGTTGGATCTAACTAAGGGGTACCTAACAACAAAACCTGGCTAAAATTTGATTATATATAATCTTTTGTGTGAAGAGAATCGTAAGAGTATTAGAACAGGTTTTCTCAATTCAGCTATACTTTGAATCATTTTTCAAGTTTGTTGTTGGGCAAGTTGTCGTTGTTAGGTACCATCAAGTCATAGGGAGCCTCATAGCGTCTTCAATGGCTGATTGTTTCCAGATTGTTTTTGAGAGAGAATTGCCGTGTCATTCTTCCATTTTTGTAGTGCTGGGGATCCAACCGAGATCCTCAGAGAATGCAGAGCAGGTGCTCTCCCAACTGAACTAAATTCCAGTCCACTGTTGGGTATAGTGATGCACAACTATAATCCCAGCATCTCAGGAGTTGGAGGCACAGTGACCGCAAGTTCGAGGCCAGAGGTAGCCTGCGTAATTTAGGAGTCCCTGTGTCAAGATTAAAAAAAATTTTTAAAGGGCCTTTGGGTGCAGCTAAGTGGTAAAGCACCTGCAAAGTATATGCAAGGCCCTAGGATCAACCCCTAAGTACTGCAAAATATAGTAATTATGATAAGCTCAAGATTGATGGCTTCAAGAGAACAATTGTTTGCAATTGCAGCCTAAGACTTTTCCATTCGTGGCAGGAATGACATATAGGCTACTTTTCATTTGCAAACAAATTGTGGTCTAAATGTTCACTTTCAAGTCTGCTCTTCAGAACTCTGAAATCATTTTCTCATAGAAACAAGACACATGTCATCTGGATTGCCAACTCTGTTCACAAAATCCCTTTTGAACTACCCATAACTGAAATTTAACTGTTTCCTAGTTCATTGTAACATAAGCCACAGGTACCATAAAAATGGATGATAATGTGTGCACAGTCTGTCTCATGTAATGTCCATTGTCCAACAGGTCTCAATATGGCTAGAAAAGAGGTGACAAGAGACCATGCTGGTCATGTCAATGGAAAGCCTCAGTTCACGGTCTCCTTATCATTTCACAGCTGACATGATGGGTTCTCTTGTTTCCCTTTTCCCACTGCAGTAGATATTTCTGACAAGATTTTATCTCCTTTTGGGTCCAGAACAAAAGGAATATGTATCAAAAATTTTAAATATGTCATTTTGGTCTTTTCTGAGATTTTGAAAATAATCTCTCTGGTCCATTCCTCTCTCTTACTTAATGAAAAAAACAAAAGCCACATTTCAATAACAGTGGTGATGAAGAAAGCTTTGTCTCGGTTTCTGAGGAAAATGAGGCACTGAACATATCATCCCTGGAGCTTAGGGATGTGCGGGGGTTTGGGAACAGAGAGCAACAGGGTGGACATACACTCTTGGCCTAGCAGGGCAGAGGTAGCGTGGGAGGACAGGACTCGTCTGGGTATTTAATCTCTCCTCTACAATATACAGGGCTGAGGTTTAGCTCAGTTGGTAGAGTGCTGCTTCCCACTCTCTGAGGACCCGAGTTCAATCCCCAGCATTGCAAAAATGGGAGAAGGACGTGGAAATACACTCTGGAAGCAATCCTGAAACAATCAGCCATTGAAAACCCAATAAAGATCGCTATGAATCAGATACAACTCAAGGGCACCTTACAACAACCACAATAAGCATCTAATTCTAGACCATCCTTCATGTGCAGATTTAACCCTTAGTTAAATTAGTTTGAGATTTCAGAGTTTAGACCCAGGTTACAGAAAATGGAGAGGAAAGAAAGAAGAGAAGAAGCTGCAAGATTTTCATGGCTATTTCCAGAAGGTCTGGGCCATAAAGTAATTGGGAAAGATGAAAAAACCAGAATCTCTCTCCTATATGGACACAGAAGCATGAGAAGCTCACTCCAATGTGTGATATTGGTATTATGGATGTGGAACTTAATATAAGAACACAAAATAGAGGCCTCTAAGCCTCTGGGGTCTGCAGCCATACCACTGTGGCATCCGATCCCGTCAGATCTCGGACACTAAGGAGGGTTCGGACCTGGTTAGTACTTGGATGGGAGACAGCCTGGGAACACCAGGTGCTGTAGGCTTGGGAGAAGGACCCGGAAACCCACTCCCCCCACAAAAAATCAGACTTTGAAAACCCTATGAATGGTAGAGAAGTATAACTACAGTGTTTCCCCTGTTGTACATAGGGTCTCTATGAGTTGGACACCAATTCCATGGCACCTGACAACAACAACAAGCCTCCAGGAAGAGGGAAGTAGGAAATACACAAAACCAAATCACTACCTGGAGAAGATCCTACCTGCAGGAATATCATGTAAATGTAGAGGGAAAGGAAAAGAGCATATATTAAAGTAAGGAGGTTGGATAGTGTGACTTCCATATCACGCGGGTGATATGTGGGTGTTTGAGGGTTGGGCACAAGCAGTTCCATGTTGCTGGAGCTTAATGTTCATTCCACAGCAAAGGATACAAAACCAAACTAGAAACATAGAAGGTGCTGGAACATTCAGGCTCAGACCCCACCAAGGAAGTTGAATCTTATTCTCTGGGGCATAGGAAGCTATTTAATGTTAAGCAGATGTGACACTGAAGTTTGCATTTTGGATGGATGAACTGGGAGTGTGTTGGAAGTAGATTTAAGGATGACAGACTGGAAGGGAGACCAGTTGATAGGCTGTTGCAGGAGTCCCTTTAAAAGCTGATTCCCATCTTATGAAGACCATTATTGGAGTACTCATAGTAGGAATGGGGCTGGGAATTAGCTCAATTGGTAAAGTGCTACTCTGCAGTCTCTGAGGTCCTGAGTTTGATTCCCAGCACTGCAAAAATGGGAGAAGGATATGGCAATCCACTCTGGGACCATCCTGAAACAATCAGGCATTGAAAACCCTATAAGGATCCCTATGAGTCAGACATGACTTGACACCTAACAACAACAACATAATAGGAATGGAAGGTGACAGTTTCAGATTCAAAAACTATGTAAGTACTTCTGATTATATATGATAGAGAGCACCTTCACCTATCTTAGAGACCTCTCAAAACCAATAATATATGTATCTATAGTAAGCATATAGTGACAAAGAAGGGAAGAAAGAAAAGAAAGAACATAGAAGAAGAAAATAAAAGCAAAGTTGAGAGGAAGCCATATGAATAGCTCTTTTATCGTAGACAGTAGATGGTCTGTTG
This sequence comes from Pedetes capensis, assembly GCA_007922755.1. NCBI lineage: Eukaryota > Metazoa > Chordata > Mammalia > Rodentia > Pedetidae > Pedetes > Pedetes capensis. The sequence continues at coordinate 4,792 of VMDO01030034.1, read as the reverse complement.
GTAGCTATGCTATGACTGCAGAAAGCTGTATTCTCAGCTTCCTTTGGGGAGTCAGGAAAAGAAAGCAGAAAGCTAGAAAGACCTGAAAGTGCACAAGAGTTTGAGGCGGCAGTTACTCTAAAAGGTAGGGATGGGCACAGCACACTCCTGAGGAGGTGCAGGGAGGAGGAAAGTCTTTACATGCAACAGTTCAAGTCCCAGATCTCCAGGTCCATGGTGTGCTGCACAGCCACTTCCTGTCTGCCATGGCCCAGGAGACAGAAGTTTCTTTATCTTCTGGAGAAACTAATCAGACGACTCTGGATCCAAGGATGCTGGGTAGAGCTGAAGACAGGATGAGGTGCAACAGGAGACAAAGAGGGTGTATAGGTCTGCACACTGAATTTTTATACCTTGATATTGCCTGCCCCATTGCCTCCGGGGTGCTTGAAGATTCCTTTCTGGAGAAACCTACAGTCCAAAAAGAGAAGACCCATAGATGCCAGGCTTGGAGAAACTTCCCCCAAAACCTGGGGTTTCAACCAGATTGTTAGCCACAGGTAAACAAGTCCTAGAGTTGCTCCTCTCAGCTCTATTTGAATATAAGGCAGCCAACCAACTTTTAGGGATTGGTCTTTATATAAACATATGTGAAAGCTCACAAGATAGATAAGGAAAGCCTCTAACATAAAAAGCAGAACAAAAATAAATGCATGCAAAAAATGAACTTTGGGGTTAGGGATATAGCTCAGTGGTAGAGCACTTGCCTAGAATACACAGGGTCCCAGCACTACCAAAAAAACCCTCTATTACTACTGCTAATAATAATAATAGTAATAATAATAATAATAATAATAATAATAATAAGCCTGCATCTGTACCACTGTGGTGTCTGATCCCATCAGATCCTGGAAGCTAAGCAGGGTCGGGCCCGCTTAGTACTTGGATGGGAGACCGCCTGGGCACACTGTGGGCTTGGGAGAAGGACCTTGCAACCCACTCCCCCAAAGTAAAAACAATCGGCCATCAAAAACCCTATGAATAACAGAGAAGCACTGACAATAGTGTTTTGTCTGCTGTACATAGCATTGCTATGAGTTGGACACTGACTCAACAGTACCCTACTACTACTGCTGCTGCTGCTGCTGCTGCTGCTGCTGCTGCTGCTACTTCTAATAATAATAATAATAATAATAATAATAATAATAACAGAAGAAGGAAAAGAAAATGGAAATAAAGCCATAAGTGGAATCTAAATCACACAGAGAACATAAATGATCTCTTATTATTTTAAGAACCAGAATTTAAAAAAAAAGTCAATAGAAGTATTCAAATATAAAACCGGACACTGTGATACAAGCCTGTAATCCCAGTGATTTTAGCAACTGAGGCTAGAGGATCATGATTTTGAGGTCAAAGGCAGCTCATGCAACTTAGAAAGATCGTGTCTCAAAAACTAAAAAAAGGCTGGCAACAGGCAGTTCAGTAGGAGAGCACTTGCTTAACATGCAAGAGGCCCTGAGTTCCACCCCCAATCCTGAAAAACAAGTAAATAAATAAGTAAATAATAAATTAGGGAAAAAGTTATCAGAAAAGAGACAGAAATGACAAAGACATGGAAAATAGATGACAAAAGATTTTTGGTTTTGTTTTTGCTCTTAAAAGAGGACCAACCCAAAAGGTACAAGGTCTAAATCATAAACGATATTTAGAACGCAGACAGAAAACCAAGAATAAGAAATTATTTTTAAAATACAAGGCTATCAGAAATGAGAGTAGGTGTTCTCAGATTTAAAGGGACAAACAAATGCCTAGAAAAATAAAAAGGAATACAGGAAGTAGATCAACATGAAGGCATTTCATTGCAAATTCTTACAACATTAGAGGCAAATAGAAGAATGTAAATTTGTGGTGGAGAAAATGAAACAGAACATATATAGGAATGAAAATCAAAGTCACATTTGACTTCTTAGCAAACTTAGAAGCTAGAAGGCAATCAACAATGGCTAAAAACCCTAAGGGAAAATGATTTCTAACCTAGAATCCTATGCCTAACCCAACCAATCAATTAATGGGCAGATTAAAAACCTTTTCAGACCTGGAAATGATTTTTTAAAATTATACTCCATCCTGTATTTTATGAGAAACCATTGAAGAATCTGCTTTATCCTAACACAGAACAAAGCTAGAAAATGGGAAGATAAATGGATTTCAGGAGAAGGGATCTAAACTTCCTGGGCCAAATTGAATGCCCTGCATGATAGGGATAGCCTGACAGCTGAGAAGCAGGAAATTAACAGCCCACAGAACATTAGAAAAGCAGAAAATTATATGAAAAAATGTTTTCAAGACAAATTTTAAGAAAGTTGTCTTGTTTGACAGGTACTAAAAATTCTGAAGGTATTATGATAATTCAAAAATAAACCAATAAAAACAAAAATGGTAGGTTACCAGATCAATTATACAACATATTGAAATAAGTTTTACAGATTTGGCAAAGAGTTTGGAAATGAATTAGTAAGAGGAATATGGAAAATAAGCCTCCTTTTCCCTACAAAGGAGGATAATAAGGGCAAACAAAAAGTCATGTCAAGAAAGGGAAAATATATATTATGATGACATGAGTGTGTGCATGTATGTGTGTGTTTAGTGTAGGAGAGCTAAATTTATCTTTTACAGTTAAATAAGTAAAAGCAAAAAGTCAAGAATACAAGTTACACATGCTATTCAGAAATGTAGAAGCAAATAGAAGTAGCAAAAGAAAATCTGAAAATGATTGCTTTGAGGAGAAATCAGAGAGCGGTGAGATGGAATAGAAGCCTGCTACTTTTTGGTATACACATAGTCACACTACCTTGTCCTTTAATCCATGAGCGTGTATTTTGTTCATAGAAAATGTAAAGCAAATATCACAAGAGACACAGGGGCAATGTCATCTGGATTTGATGTTGACAGGGTGAGGTGAGGAAGGTAGAGGAAACTGGAATAACACCATGTTTTTCAGGTGAAAGATTAGGCAACCTGAAGCAAATTATAGGAAAGGAGCAGGTATTTAGTGATAAGAGATGTAGGGAGAAAAAGAAGATACTTTGCATTTTAGAAATTCTGAACGTGAGGGTGGACGTGGCTTTAGGATGATTGGCTCTAAGCGCCTCAGGACTCCATGTCGCTTCTTTGTTTCCCATGCATTTGCTGACTTTAATCTCTGAGACCAATTCTCTACACAGTGGGGTATTTGGCTGTAGGCACAGTGGGAATTACATCCTTCAGTCTGCAACTAGAAACTAATATAAGGAGTCTTGTTTGACAGGTCCAAAAATTCTGGAGTTCCTATGATAGTTCAAGCTGGATCACGTGCTCTTCTCTGTGGCCAGAGGCCAGATATGTTGCTTGGGGGAAGGTGCTTAAGAGATAAAAAATACTACGTGATACCTCTTTGTATCTTTTTAAAAGAATGCATTCCCTTCTTTTAAATCCTATCTCCAAATGTGCTCTGATGATAAACTTTACAACTCCCTCAGCTAGAACTCATTTAGCCTTTTTCCACGTGTTTTTATCATTTGTTTGTCCTTTGTCATATTGCACTAAACTCCTTCCTAAGACTGTAAGCCTCATATGTGAATGTGTGAAGTATAATATAAAGAAAAATAGATTTCTGCATAAATGAGAATAGTCCATGTTAGAATATTCAACTTGGATATTGTAGACTGTAATGACTCCTTTGCTCACACCGCAGAGCAAGTCCCCTTTGTAATTGTTTCCAGGCACAGTACTCATTCTTTGGAAATATTTGTCCTCTTAGGGATAATTATATTATTTAAACACTCAAATCTAGTGATGGGTTTCATGAAGTAGATTTGCAAAAGTAGATTTTGATACAGATATTTGGTTTTGATTTAGTGTTTTGCAATGGAAAATTCAGGGAGGGTGTTCAGGAATAAGGTAGATGACTATAATGTTCTGAAATTTTCTTTTATGATTTGTAACTTTAGCTTCTGCCGTGGTTTGAATGTGAGTCCCTGCAAAGCTCTTGTGGCCCAACCTTAATTCCCGTGCAACAGTCTTAAGAGATGATGAGGACTTGTAGAGGTGATGAAGTCATTAGGACAGATTTATGCCTTTATCATAGGACTGGATGAATTCTCTTAGGACTGGATCAGCTACAGTGAAGGCCCTTTGTTAAAAAGCAAGGCTGCCTCTCATGCTTTGTCTCTTTCACATGTGATAGCTTCCCGTGGCCTTCTGACACAAGTTGAAGCAGCAAGAGGCTCTCCCCAGAAGCCAAACAGATGTTGGGGTCAGGTTCTTAAACTTCCCAGCCTCCAGAACCAAGAGCCAAAATAAACTTCTATTCTTATACATTACCTAGTCTCAGGTTGGGCTGGGATTTAGCTCAGTTGGTAGAGTGCTGGGCTGCAGTCTCTGAGGTCCTGAGTTCAATTCCCAGCACCGCAAAAGTGGGAAAAGGACCTGGCAATCCACTTCCAAGGCAATCCCAAAACAGTCAGCCATTGAAAACCCTATGAGGGTTGCTATGAGTCAGATACCGACTCCACAGCACCTAACAACAACAAGTCTCAGGTATTGTTATAGCAAGAGAACCTAGACAAAGGCAGCTTCATTTGTCCTTGGGAGGCAGAATGCAGTTTGGCAGAAATGAGGTACTGCAGGCAGGCCCTTGGAAGTTTCTACCTGGACCTCTGGTAAGCTTCTTCTACTTCCTGATCATGAAGATACAATGTCAGGTGGCACAGGCCTCTCCATGCCTGCTCTGCCACCATGCCTTCTGCCTCTATGGACTAAAATCCTCTAA
>VMDO01030033.1:0-21866 GCA_007922755.1 Pedetes capensis | reverse complement strand
GACACACGAAAGGAAAAAACCCAGGCTCCTTCCTCTCCAGTTTTCTTTAGCCCAGAGCACCCCATGGGATGTCAGCCCTGGGTGACATGAGCCTCAGTCGCCTAGAAAGGCCCCTGTTAGGGGCTAGGGAAGTGCCCATAAGATCAAAAGCCATTGCACTGTTTAGGCTTAAGAATAACAGTCACGAGGGAGCTCCCTGAGCATGTCTCGAAGAAGCACAGTTACTGAGGGGAAGGCAACACTTAAGGGCTGCACACATTTTTGACCCCCAAGCTTGGCTTATGGCTATTTTAACACTTTCATTATTTAAAATGTCTCTCAAAGATACCGTCTCTGTGCAGGCCGCCCTCACAGTGGTCTTCTTGGTCATCGTGTCAAAGTTCTCCACTTTCAGCTGCTGACGTTCAAACTAGATCCTGGGGTGGAGGGTCCTTTCTTTTCCATGTCCCCTAAACTTCCCTGTCTTTCTAGCCTGCTAAATTGGGAGGCTGAACCCAGGGCCTCACACACACTTTGCAAGTGCTCTGCCACTGAGCTGCACCCCCTGTCCCCCCACTTTTTTTTTCAAATTGAGACAAGGTCTCACTAAGTTGTGCAGGCTGCCTCTGGCCTCGAACTCTCCATCCTCCTACCTCAGCCTCCTGAGTAGCTGGGATTACAGGTGTGTGCCATGGCACCCAGCTAAGATGTTTTTGATCTTATACAAAATCCAGTCAAGCTGGGCCCAGTGATGTACACATAATCCCAGTGACTAGGGAAGTGAGGCATGGCAGAGGCAGGAGGATTGTGAGTTCGAGACTAGAGGCAGCCTGTGTAACTTAGCTAGACCTTGACTCAAAAAGTAAAGAATGGGCTGGGGGTGCAGCTCCATGGTAGTGGCCTTCAAAGCATGTGTGAAACCCTGGGTTCAGCCCCCAGTACTGCAAAAATAAATTTAAAAAATAAAATAAAATAAAATAACATCCAGTCAATCTGAGCCTTCCGGAGAAGTGGGAGAAGTGCTCATGGAGGGAAAGGGGACAAGGCTCTTAGACAGGCTCTCCAGTCAGCCTGGCTTCCCTTTGTCTCCACACCAACCCCATCCATGAGCCCCCAGGCTTTAGGCGGCATCTGGCAAAACTCTTTCCCTCCTCCCATCTCGCCTGAGTGGGTGCTGACAGTGGAGAAAATATCCAGCCAGCTCGCAAGACATGCTAGACATTTGAGATCTCAGGGTCGGCTGCTATCCCAGTCACAACTAGAATTGTGTATATGGGACCAATGGAGACTCCATCCCTACTATGCCAGCCCACATGAAGTCGGTAGACAGAAACCACTGAGCCACTTTTTGGTCCTACCATTTCGCTTTTGCTGGCTGAGGTCCGAGCAACTACATCCCTACCCTTCGCTCATTGCTCCAGCTCAGTTCCCTACCAGCTTAATCTGCTTTGCTAACTTGGCCAGTGTCTTAACAGCCTCCTGCCTCAGATTCCTCTGGAAATGGGGTTTCAACTCCTGGAGTTGTATAAATGACTAGCACAGGCAATCATTAAACTCTTTGTAGTATTCCACGGACTCTGCCCATTTGGTGTATTCAGAGCACTAACTATAAAATAGAGGTAAATAATAGCATCAAATCAAACATGAATCAAACACTTCTAGAAAACTTTCCTAAAGGAGTGGACTTATCAAGGGTGCAAAGATGTTCACTGCAATGTTGTCAAAATAATTGAAAAACTAGAAACAACTGAGCTGCCCACAGATATGCCATTTGTTAGTCTGTTACTGCCTTATGATGGAATATTGTATAGCCATGTAAAAAGCCTGCAGCTGTATCACTGTGGTGTCTGATCCCATCAGATCTCAGAAGGTAAGCAGGGTCAGGCCTGGTTAGTACTTGGATGGGGGACTGCCTGGAAAGACCAGGTGCTGTAGACTTGGGAGAAGGACCTGGCAACCCACTTCCAAAACACAATCTGACGTTGGAAACCCTATGAATAGCAGAGAAGCAGTAGCAATAGTCTTTCACCTGTTGTACATAGGGTCGCTATGAGTTGGATAGGGACTCGAGGGCACCTAACAACAGCAATGTAAAAAGCACATGTTTGGTTCTGTTCATTCCTATGAGATGATATTCATGATATTTTAATGAAGCCAAATCAGCCTGAATAACAATATATGTTATGAAAACCATGTGTACCTGAATAGAGACAAATCCTAGAAAGAAGTACAACTAAAGGAGGACAGTGGCTGTTTCTGGATACTATGGTTAGTAGGAAGTTTATTTTTAACCACTTCCCTATTGACTTCCAGTTAAAGAAAAAACAGTATATGTTAACCAGGAAAAAATAAGCTACCTCTATTTTGAAAATAAGTGAACAATTAACATGTCTTTCAAATCTTTCCTTCCCAGATAGTGACATGCCTCCCAATCAGTGGCGTTTTTCTTCTCCATGGACAAAGCCGCAACCAGAAGTGTCTCCTGTCAACAGGGCCACCACCAGCAGCTTGAATGTGTCTGGTCCTGTGGCTGTGGATCAGTACCCACTCTCCCTGCCTGAGACCCCCTCTGCACAGGCTGAGGAGCTGTGGCATTTCTCCTCCCTTACCAGCCCTGATTCCCCAGAGCCTCACTACTCTCATGCCTTCCCCGAGGGCCACCTGGCTGTGGAACCCCAGCCTGCTGGGAAATGTGAGCCCCTCCTAAGTGTCCTCCCGCAGGACAGATGCCTATACCCTCCTCAGGAATCTGCCTTGAGGGAGGATGGCAACCCTGTCCCCAGAGCTGGAAGCACAGGCTTTCTCCTCAGCGCCCCCAGCTCAGTCCATTGTAAGGAAGTGCTTGCAGACACATGCAGAATGGTGTCTGATTGGTCGCAGTCGGCAGTGGGTTGGCATTAGATGGAGTGCTAAGAACAATTGCTGCCACTCTGGACATGGGCAACTGAGGGACAGAATGTTTTGCTTAAACATTCCATATATCTTTACTAGGCTTCCTTGACATTCACAGTAGCCAGCCCGACTTGGCCTGAAATATTCACCCCAGTCTATGCACTTGGGCTTACCCTAGCAAAACGATGGACAGCTGCCTAAAATCACAGGGTCTTACATTAACTTTGATGGGAGCCACTAAATAATGTCTTTGCAAAACAGACCTCTGTAATGTACCTACAGGCTCCAACTCCATTCTCCAAACAGGTTGACAACTTGCAATGGTGCCAGGCTTCTGGGCAAAAAACAAAGACAATCTACACTAACCATCTGCTCCACACATTAAAATTCAAAGCGATTGGAGAGGCAGCCCCATTGCTGTCTGCAAATGCAACAGTGCCTGGCTGGCCGGGGCTCCCTCCTGCACACTGGGCTCCTCCTCTTTTTCTGTTCCCCTAGGGTTACTGCTCCCTGACTACTTCTTCTCCCCCTGAACTCAAAACACACTTAAGGCTCTCTCACTTTTTTGTTCACTCACCCAACCAACAAATATTTCATTATTGCCTACTAGATGCAAAATACCTTTCAGGAAACAAGACTTTCTTGTTTGTAAAAGGATGGAGGAGAATTGCCTGAATTGTACCTTCACCAAACAAATAATCCATTCTGCCACAAGATTGGCCTTTCATGTGAAATATTTGTAATTATACATATAAGAAAACCCTCCGAGGTTTGCTATGAGTTGCACACGACTTGATGGCACCTAATAACAATAAATATATATGTATATGTATATACACACACACATATATATGTGTGTATATGTATATACACATACACAGAGTATGGCAAAAAATGTATACACATTTTAAGTATTAAAGTTGAAATAATATACAATAACGAATACAAGTCATGTTTGACATCTACAATTACAGGATGTGCTCAAAGTGGTTACCATTGTAATTCAATTCAAATTTGAAAAGTAATGCTTAGATAGTATCTCTTAAAAGGTGTATACATTTTTGGTACCCACAGTATATTATACAATATATATTAATAACATAATATATATAAATTATATATATATATATGTTATATATAATAGTTTCACAGGGCCAAGTCCGCATCATCTGGCATTCTGTATTCTCTGGATGAATTCTTCTCTGGAACTTTCTAATCCATCCATATCTGTGGTTCCATGCCTGAAAGAAATTACTGGAAGCTGTTTTTACTGTGAACTTAGCATATAGTACACAAAGGGCCTGTTCAGCATAACCTGCCTAAGTCCAGCACTGTGTTTTATCTTAAGGTGGAAAACAAATTTCTCATTAAAATACGATTGTGTCATTTTCAGAGTTTGATTAGTGTTACATGCAAAGAGTAAATCATAGAAGTGTCCTACTTGGGAAACCCATGAAAATCCCCAGCCCTATATTCTTTTTCAATAATCTTCTACTGGATTCAGAGGGAAAATTAGACCAACTGTGTATATATGCCTGTGTATACACACAGCGGAGCTCTGTTTCAACAGTTGGCTAGAACACATATGGCTCAAATCATCATCTTCCAAACATAACAACTCTATATAGTTAGAATCCAATTCAGCAAATATTTCTTGAGCATCTACTATAAGCCAGGCACATCACAGCAAAATATAACGCTGGCATTATCCTATTCCCAAAACTTCTGAATACATATTCACAAACATTTATCACCAAAGTCTCAGCTATAGCTGGGCACTGTGGTGTACATCTGTAATCCCAGTGACTCAGGAGGCTGAAGAAGTGAGATCACAAGTTTGACGACAGAGGCCATCTGCATTATTTAGTGAGAACCTGTCTCCAAATAAAAAATAAAAAAGAGGCTGAGGGTGTAGCCTCAGCACTTGCCTATCATGCTCAACGCCCTGGGTCCAACCCCCCAGTACTGAAAAAAAAATGCCTCAATTGCAGCAAGCTCTTCATACTCTCCTACTACTGTTGACATTAGTTGTGTTCATTGGAGACTGGCAGTCCAGGATTTGTTGAGGAAGTCAGTGATCCTTAATCAGCACCACAGCCTGGAAGATGGGAACAAGTTCCAGGGGAACTTAACAACAGAAAAAAATCTTACAGATGTCCATAAACTGAGGGACATACAGTGTGGGACCCCTGGGGCACTATGCGGTACTTTCTAACTCAATCCCAGAGATTTCATGTCTGATCATGTTTCCTTCTTTTCTAGGTAAGAACATACATGTCTCCCCCAGTAGTGGACCTGCTAGTCCCAGCCTTGCAAATGAAAGTAGGTATCTGGTTTAGCCTTTGATAGTGTGGCTCTGTATCCTGAGAACAAACTTGAAGAGCTTGTAGTGTAAAAACCAGGGTCTCCAGCAGCTGACAGGAACCTTATTTCTATTACTTAATATTGTCAAGGATAGAATGGGTTTCATCATAGTTTCAAAGAGTCCACACCCTTCATATTTTATAAAATTTATTGAATATGTTCTCATTTTGCTAGAGAAGCAGCTTTACTGAGTCCTTTTATCTGAGCCTGACTCAACCAATGTGACTCAAAATGATGAACAAATCCATGAGGATTAGCTGTCCCAGATGTTCAATTTTCAGCTGAGCACATAGGGCCACCCCAGGACTCTGCAATCAGGGAAAAAAATGACTGAGGCACAAGGCCAGGGCTCTGGGATCCACACTCAATTTCAAAGAGGTGTCAATCGGGATTTCAAAGTGAGGACAATCTGGACGGGATGGGGAGAGGATCTTCATAGCCTATGTTCAGGGTTCAACTCCTTACTGACTGGTCTCAGGAACTTGATCACTTTTTTTGACTTCTCCATGCCTTAGTTGCATCGTTTGTAAAATTAGCACAAAAATAGTGCGTACCTCATAGGGATACTATGAGCATTAAATGAAATAATGTATATAAATGATTAGGATAATGCTTGGCTATAGTAAGTCATCAAAATATGTACAGTGGACTGGGTGTATCTCAGTGGTAAAATGCTTTTCCTTTCTTAGACAAATATGATTGTTCATTTTATATATTTACATATGTACAAATTTTGTTTCATTTAAGTTAGATTTAACTCCCCTCTATGAGTGAGAATGGGCTGAGGTTTAGCTCAGTTGGTAGAGTGCTTGCTCTGAGGCTCTGGGTTCAATCCCCAGCACTGCAAAATATGGCAGAAGGATGTGGCATCCTACTCTCGAAACAATCCTGAAACAATCAGCCATTGAAAACCGTAGCATAGCAGAGGAGCACTGACACTGTGCTGGGCATGGCAAAGTTTCGGGGAATGTTTCGTTCTGTTGCACATAGGGTCACTATGAGTGGTACCAGACTCCATGGTACCTAACAACAACAACATGAGTAAGCACATGTAATATTTCTCTTTTTGAGACTGGATTTCTTCACTTAAAATTATTTTCTCCAGTTCCATCCATTTTGCTTCAAATGACATAATTTCATTCTTCTTTACTGCTGATGAGTGTGTAAGCAAAACTGATTTAATAGTTGCATAATGGATATAGCAAATGTACCCCATTAACATTATTACTCCATACCCCACTAACATTATAAATAATTTTTTTTTAAAAAGAAAGTTTTCTAGCATATGGAGGCCCTAGGTTTGGATCCCTAGTATAAAACAAAAATAAAGCAAAAGTGTGTGATTTGGGGGGGCCATACTGTGTGCCCCAAACTTTACTCCATGCTATGTGTTTAAAAGAGGACCAAAAGAAGAACCTCTACCGCAGCCCTTGATCACAGGCCATTTCAGTCTAACGTGAAGAGTGGTGAGGGTAAAATATAGACCCCCCCCACTTGAATGTCAGTTCCAGGAGAGCTGAGAGTTGAGGGGTATACTGCCACATCCCCAACACAAGCAACAGTGGCTGGCACAGAAGTCCATACATATTTTTGAATGAATGAATGAATGAATGAATGAATGAATGCTGAAACCAAAAGAGCATTTTCAAAGGGAACACTAAGAAAATATCTGGCCAGTGTCATGGCACATGTCTGTAATCCCAACACTGAGGAGGCTGAGGCAGGAGAATTGTGAATTCCAGGTCACCTGGGCTACATATAAATATTCTGTCTCAAAAAAATGGAAAGAAAATAAGCTGGATGCAGTGATGCATGCCTGTAATCCCAGCTACTTGGGAACCTGAGGCAGAAGGATCTCGAGCTTGAGGCCAGAAGAAGCCCATGCAATTTAGCGAGACTCTGTCTGACAAAAAAAAAACATAAAAAAGGAGCTGGAGTGCAGCTCAGTGGTAGAGCACTAGCCTAGCACGTGTGAAGTTTTAGGTTCAACCCCAGTACTGAAAAGATGTTATCCATGTAATATCTCTTAAAATGGGTATACAATTTTGTCATCCCTGATGTGTGTGTGTATCCTCTCTCTCTCTCTCTCTCTCTCTCTCTCTCTGTCTCTCTCTCTCTCTCTCTCTCTCTCTCTCTCTCTCTCTGTCTCTCACACACACATATAGATATAGATGCTTTACACACTAGATACTCAGTAGATAATGCTTGAATGATACCCTAATTTTATACATGAGGAAATTGAGTCTCAAAGATGTAAAAGGACTTGCCTTAAGATCACAGAGCAGCAAGTGGCAGGAGTAGTATTATACCTTTGCTCTCACGATGTCATAAAATCCTCAAAAACAATTCCAACTTGAAGCAAATGGACAACAGTAAAAATTAGTGACTGGTGAGATTATTTCAATGTATGTGTGTTTGCTGTTAATCTGTGGCCAGGACACTATCCTACAATCGAGGAAGAAGGATGCAGAAGACTCAGAAAACAAACAAAAGAACAAAGAGCAATATTTCCTCAGGAGAGGGGTGAAGGAGTGATCTGTCCTTGCAGAGAGTAGTTGAGGGGAGATGGGGGATGAGCATGTGACTACACCAACAGTTTCAAGCTTGCTATCCTACCATATGGCTCTGGGTAGACAGAAGCTGAAGAAAGTAAGAAGGGGAGGGGCCCTTCCCAGGGATCCAAGTAAAAGGACTGCAAAACCCAGCAAAGCCCATGCTCTTAAGTAAGATACAGGGCTTCCGATCTTGCCTAATGTTAAGAACCATGAGGAGGCCTAATAACTCCCTGGATTATGCACCCCTCTTTCTGCTTGGGTAAATGTAGCACGAGACGCAATCACCTCTTCATATGCTTGATTCTTTGTATATTTTATATGAACTACATGCAACTTTCAGTAGGGATTTCAGGTATTCTGAAAGGTTTGTTCTATGAAGTCTCAGATACATATTTATAAGAGAAAAGAAGGCAGAGTCTCCTTGCGCCCATCCAGTATGGACTTAGTCCCTTCATACACTTCTGAGGCAGGATCCACATGGATCAGGAGAGGAAAGAGAGCCAGAAGGGTGCTGGAGAGAATTTGGAGAAAGGCATTCGGGAGATGAGGCCCACAAACATAGTGCCAAAAGCCTCAGTGAATTTTTGTGTATGTGTCTGCGTGTGCATGTTGAAATAGACACTAATTGTGTAGGACCTCAACATATGCAGATAATAACTGTTAATATTGCTAGTTGGAGTACACAGTGTTGGAATACACATTGGAGATATAACAGTGAATCTAATTTAGTCCTTGTCCTCATATAACTTAGTAGTCTAGTAGGGAAGACATCATCCTCCACTAAAAAATACAAGGGGAGAAAAACAAAATATTTGAAAGTTATGATAAGAACTATGAAAGAAAGACTCAAGATGTTGCAATAGGGAGAGATGGGGACCAACTTTGGTAAAGGTGGTCAAAGGAGGCCTCTCTGAGGAAGTTTCCTGTAGGGAGGGACCAAAATCAAGTGAAAGAATCAGTTTCAAGAAGAGTTAGGAAACAGATGGAGGGAGGTGGAGGAAGCTGCCCTTGCAAAGGCCTATGGTGTATGTGAGGAATGGGAAAAAAGACCAGTGTGGCCGGAGTGCATTGATAAAGAGAGAGACTGGCACAAGCCAAGGCTGGACAGACAAGTAGGGACCAAGTGACATAGGCCTCATGGGTGGCAGTGGGAGTTTTGACTTCATCTCCTAAATGGATTGGTAAATGAAGAGAGGATTTGTTGGTTTTGTTTTCTGAAACAGGCTCTCGTTCTGTAGCCCAGGCTATCCTGGAACTTGCTATGCAGCTCAGGCTGGCCTTGAACTCTCAAACCCGTCTCTGTCTCTAAAGTGCTGGGACTATTATAGGCGTGTACCAGCACGCCTGGCTCAGTGAAAGGACTTTGAGTGTGCTTCAGATTGTATGTGATAAAGTCACACAAGCTGTTGTGGGGAGGATAGATTGGAAAAGGCATGAGTGAAAATCAAGCAGTTAGGAGGCAAGAAGCATGAGAAGACAGTAGCCTGGAGTAGGTGGTAGCAGTGGAGATGGATGGGAGTGGGTGTATTTGAGATGTATTTGGGAGTCTTAGATCTTCAGACTTGCTAATGGACTGGATGGGAGTGGTTCAGGAAAGGGAAGAATCCAAGTGAGCTCTTAGGTTCCCTTTTTGAGCAACAATATGAAGGGTGGTCCATGTCTTAAAAGGAGGAAGACTATAGGAGAAAGCATCTGTATTTTGGCCACATTAAGACTATGACCCCTATGACGAAATCAACTAGACATATATTTTAAGCAATTGCATATGTAAACAAAGAGTTCAGAGAAGTCTGGATAAATATTTGGGATTTGTCAGTGCAATATATAAATGTCATTTAAGGTCATTGGATGTGATCACCTAGGTAAAGGATGTAGATCCAGAAGAGAGGACAGCAGAGCACAGAGTCCTACAGAATACCAATATTGAGAGGTTGGGAATAGTAGGAACAAGAGAAGAGACTGAGAAGGAGCAGCCTGTGTGGTAGAAGAAATAGAACAGTGTGGCATAAAGCAGCCACAAAAAGAGAAGAATGTTTCAAAACAGAAGGAGGGTTTGACTATGCCAAGAGCTTAAATAAGGGAGAGAGAAATTTCTATTGTATGTGACACCAGAGATGTTTATAGCCTTGTTAAGAGCAATGTTCATGATGTGAAGTGGACAGAAGCCATATTGGACTGGGTTGAAGAGTGAATGGGAGATAAGAGAATGGAGACAGTAAGTGCCATCAGCTTCCTAGAGGAGTTTAACATTGAAGCAGTGAAGAGAAATGAGGTGCTAGCTAAGGAGACTAGTGGAGTTTGAAGTCTCTTTTTAAGAACACAATTATTTTTATAGTAATGGGATAAAAGAAATTAATGGCATAAAAGGACAGAGATAACTTCATGGGGGAAGTCATGGAGATGATTAGAAAGGACCTGTGGAATTATTGACAGTTAATAGGAGAAGGGACTTTTCTGCCATTGAAGGTGTACAAGGAAAGGAGAGTAACAGCACAGATGCAAACAGATTTGCAGTTTTACTTGCAAAATAGAATGAATTCCGTGTTTTTCAGTCACCTATGGGGTGATCTTATCAACTGAGAGTGAGAGTGTGGGATGTTCAGAGGGAGTGAGAAAGTATGGAAAATGTCTTTAGGGCATTGACAAAGCAAGCCTGGTAGTTGAGAAACATAAGCAGCATTTGTGAGCATTCATCAGCAATCTGAGAACACGAATTCCAAGAGGGAAGAGTCAGCTGGGTTGTGTGATTTTCCCTAGTGATGGTAGGTTAGTATAATATGCACAGAAAGCAAGTGGGGTTTGAAGTCTCTTTTTAAGAACACAATTATTAGAGATGATTTTTATGGTAATGGGATGTAAGAAGTTGATGGTATAGGAGGATGGGGATAACTTCATGGGGGAAGTCATAGAAATGATTAGAAGGGACCTGCAGAATTATTGACAGTTAACAGGAAGAGGGATGGTAGGTTAGTATAATATGCAGAGGTGGCTCATCCAGGGCTGAAGTTGTGGCACATGGGCATGATGGATAAAGAATAAGGAAAAGGAATTGAAAGTATTTGCAAGTGAGTTATTATAACAAGAGTGCATGGCATGTAAACTGTATTGAAGAAGGAAATAAGAGCAAAGGGAAGCTGGTGGGATGGAAGTGGAGATAGATTGGAGTTATGGAAAAATGGGAGAATAAGACTACTTATGTCAATGCAATGGGAAGTAGTGGCTGGAGAGTGGATGTTTGAAATGGAGATTGCAAGAGTTCCATAT
This sequence comes from Pedetes capensis, assembly GCA_007922755.1. Classification (NCBI taxonomy): domain Eukaryota; kingdom Metazoa; phylum Chordata; class Mammalia; order Rodentia; family Pedetidae; genus Pedetes; species Pedetes capensis. Next base: position 10,812 of record VMDO01030033.1, on the reverse strand, counting down.
GTGAGTGGTGACTAAGTCATGGGTGTGACCACAAGAACAGTTGGCTGAGGTAAAGTACAAGATCATTACAGATGAGAAGACTAACATAACTCATGGCAGTGAAGGAAAATAAGAACCAGTAGCAGGCCATGGTAGGGCTCAGTGGCAGAGCCCTCACCTAGCATGATTTCCATCCCTCGCACCACAGAAAACTAAAACAAAAACAAAAACTAACAACAAAACATAATAGCTACCTACAACATGGGTCCTATTTTTGTCCTCACTGACAAATGGGAAATTTGCAGTTTAGGGAGGTTAAATAAAAGGCTAAAGTCAAAGTAAGTAAGTTACAGAGTCAGTTTTCTCTCACTTCTGTGTTCTTAGTCTTACCCATTTCACTAAGGGGCAGCTTGGCCTCACAATAATTTGATTTTACCACATAAAGAGGTACTGTGTTTTAAAAATGAAATAATAGTGAACGTTGATTGAAGATATATGTGCCAGCTGCTGTTTAAGAGGCTTTATATGTATTTAATTCAATTTCCTCCAGAATATTAGAAAATTATTGTTATTAATGTCTCCATTTATCATGAAAGTAGGGCTTGAATAGGCTAGGTAACTGGCCCAAAGTCACATAGGCAGGCAGTGGTGGGTGGTCCAGGACTCAAACCTGGGCTCATTTACCCCAGAGTTAGCCGCCATCATCATGCTTATCCTGTTTTTCAGCAAACCAGTCTCCAGAGAGAAGAAAAGATACGTTCTTTTGTTAACCTTGGTTTGAAGAAGAGAATTCTTTTTTCTAAACCTGCTCATGATTTTCTACTATGACTCCAAAAGGTCTAGAGACATCACTGTCCTTTTCTGTTTCTGCTACTAAAGAATGTTGAATCAAGTGCAAGTTTATGGTCTCCCTAAAATTGTGCATCACTCTTTCTTGGCTACTATGCCCTATGGCAGGATTTTTCAAACTTAAGAGAATTCCTAACATATAAAATGTGTAAAAGAACTGTTGTGGGGTGGAGAGCATGGAGGCCCTCCCTGCTTGTTCATCCCACACCCTCAGTGTACCAACTACCCTTTTACTTAGAAATCATAAGCCCCCTCAGCATCCCCAGCAATATCCATTGAACCAAGATGGAGTGCATGGCATTTTATGGGGCTGTTCCACTTTTCTAACTGAATCAAGGTACCATGAATAGCCTGAAGCTTTCCAGCATTAACTAGACTGTGGCAAATATCACTCATGCCTCTGCCAAAAGCAAAATGAAAATAGCATGGGCAATCCCCATGGAGAGTGGGTTGAGGCTATGGGCTTCCTATATTTCCAAAGTCTGGAAATAAGCTGAAAAGTCTCCATCTGGACCTGATGAAACAAATGCTTGTACTTGGAAAATTTGGTTCATTGAGTCTAAAAAGTGATTCCAAATCGAACTGTTAAGAAATCTGAGGACTTACGTATTGGAAATTGAGCAAAGTGTCCCATCCCTAGATGGATCTACTGCTGGAGCAGAACTTATTCTGTATCCAGAACATTTATTGGATGCAGTTCCACAAGTTTCTATTTTCCCTTGCCTTGATAATGAGGACTCTGGCATCTGACGCCCCATAGATATCCATCTGGACCTTGATGGAGCCCTACAGCCTTCCAAAAGGTGCCACCTAGCTTCTATAAACAATGTAACTTCTCCTTTGGCTTGTTCAGGGTTAGTACAATCTGGAAACTATTCACTTTTTTTCAACACCAAACTGTTGGGGCCATTCACTTGGATGCCTGCAGCATTTTTCATCAAGTCAGAGGAGAAAGGTGAGGCTTGGTCTAAGACAGGGCAGCTGGACCCCCCTGCACATTGTTCCAGATAAAAGGGCAGTTCCTCACACTCATTCATCTCCTCAGTCTGGAAGACAGCCTTGTGTCTGGTCTGCACTGAGTACTTTCCCCATAATGATCCTGGAAGCCCCTACCATCAATGTTCTCCATCTATACCCTACCTGCTTTTGTGTAATAGCTCAGAAGATGAATAATAATAAAACTATACTTTTTTGAATGATATCATTCTTGATTTTAAGATTTTTTCACAATCACATAAACTTTAACAGCAATCTTGACCTTGGTATTATTATCTTCACTTTAACCTGTGTGGATATTGAAGCATGGACAAGGTAAATGACCTGCCCTAAGTCACAAAGTAACACAGCCACCACAGAAACCAAGACCTCTGAACTCGGTGCTTTTTTTCTCTCTGCCATAATACTCACCAAGGGTTAACATCAGGATGGCTTTTAGATATTTACCCCTCTCATCTGCTATATAAGTGAATACCACAACACTTGTGAGAAAGACGATTGGCGATCCTTGACAGTAATACAGCAATTCTTTTACCTCAAGTATGGTTTTCTACAATGTGTTACATGTTTCCCAGGTTTAGCAAAAGGGAAAAAGACCTAGCCAGTAATTTCCCCACAAAGTTATTTGACTTCAAATGCCATGTTCTTTTTTAGATAATGATTGGGAAAATTCAGCACGGAAGCCAATTCCAGCACTTGTGATATATAATTGCACAAGTATGTGTTTATGTTGGTTCATCATAGAAAGATTTATTTGTGTTATGGGATAACATATATCATCAGACTTTAACTCTTAACAATCTGTTTAGGGAAAAGAAAAAATGATTACAATAGAGCTAGCATCTCAGATAGCTTAGGTGATTTGATAATATTTACCTACAAATTCCTTGGAAGTGCTCCCTTGAATAAAGTTGAAGGCAGCAATCAATTGTCCTACTTCAATTAAGAGGGAAGAAAAGACATCCTGTCTCTAGGAGACCTCACACTCCTCTTACATACAAAGGCAAATCCCTGCCCAGATGGACTGCTACTTAATCTCAAACTTAGATGTCTGGCTTCCTATATCCATCCTGTTTTTCCTTTCCTACCTTACTTCCAAAGAGTTAACCTGGAAAGCTGTCTTTTACTCATTTTGGCATTTTACTCCTGCAATTAAAATATCCACTTACCCTGCTGTTATTTTTGTTAGGTGCCATCAAGACAGTATCCGACTCATAGCGACCCTATGTACAATAGGTGAAACACTATTGTTACTGCTTCTCTATTACTCATAGGGTTTGCAATGGCAGATTGTTTTTTGGGAGTGGGTTGCCAGATCCTTCTCCTCCATTCAGCCTAACCCCCATAAAATATGTACCACCCTTTGCACAGAAAGTTGGGACAGTCAGTCCCTACGTTGTCTGTGTGGCGTCATCTAGACTCTAGTTGATAATCTTGTCAACTGATAGTTGAGTAGAGGGCAGGGGGTGACATTGTTTCCACCAGATTGATGGAGGTCTTGAAATTGTGGAAAGTGAAAGCCCAGTAAGGCTAGAACCCTTAAGTCTCATTTGCATCTCTCTCTGCAGTTTGACCCTCACCTCCCACACCATTTCCAAATGCACACCCATTCCTGACCTGTACAATCTAGAAGAACTGAAATTGCTTCAAATGGGCTAGAAACTCTCACATACTTCAGTGATGTCTGTCTCCAAATAAGCAAAAAATGGGACAATTTCCTTTTGCTTCTAGCAAAAATTACCTTAAAAATTCCAAATAAGAATATTGTTTGCAGATGCCATTGTGGTTTGTGTTTAAACACTTTTCCATCCTAAAAATCGGCATCATGAATAACACTGAAAATGAAATCATCCATTCACAAATAAATGGTAGTTAAAATATAATAACCATTTTTCTCCCCTGTAAACAACAAAGGCTGACCTTTCCTTAATTATTTCCCCAGCTTAACATAATTAATTGAAAATAATTTTACAAACTATTTATATTTTCAAAATGTGATGTAACAATATAATGGTCAATTTCAATTTCCCTAATGAGTAAGATTTTAAAATATCATGTTATTGTGAATTGTAGTAAATTAATGATGATTACAGAAATAAACCAGGGCCGGGCGTGGTGGCGCATGCCTGTAATCCCAGTGGCTCTGGAGGCAGAGGCAGGAGGATCGCAAGTTCAAGACCAGAGGCAGTCTGCATAATTTAGCGAGACCCTTCCTCAAAAAAGTAAAAAAAAAAAAAAAAAAAAAAAAAAAAAAAAAAAAAAAAAAAAAAAAAAGGCTAGGGTGCAGCACAGTGGTCCAGCACTTGCAAAGCATGCAAGTGTGAGGCCCTGGGTTCAACCCCCAGTACCCCCCCCAAAAAAAAAATAGAAAAGAAAGAAAGAAAGACAAAAAGAAGAAATAAACCAGGGTACTGCATTTTCATAAAGATTTCTGTTTTATCAATATTTCTTTAGAAATTTATAAATTAAATCTCAAAAATATTCTCAAATTAACATTGATGATTTTATTCTTCATTTTAATCATTTTTCATGCGTAGGAGGAAGTTAGCCTTTTTAGAACAGATATAGTTATTTTTTTAGTTGAAAATTGTGACCTTTCTTTATGTTAATTCTCTTTCAAAATGAGAAGACTTTCCTAATGCTACTGTGAGCCTGAACTGATAGTGAGGTCATCTGGCTTTTGGTGCTGGCTCTGCCTCTAGCTAGTAGTGCCATCTTGAATCAGACACTCCTACTCCCCGTTAGGTCTTAGTTTCTCCATGTGTAAAATGAGATGATGCCAGGTTTGAAAGCTTATCTTTTGAGATAAATGTGCTGTGAAAAAACCTATCAATCGTTACTTTACTGGATCTCAAAGAAGAAGATAGGGTCTGGGTGAGCAAAGAACAGAAGGGAGCACCTTGGGATTCACTTTAGCCATGCTCCTTCTGGGCAACTCCCAGACAATGAATGTTATGGGATTTCTCTACTGGGGAATATTTGGTCCAGATCCCTTATCATGTTGTTTGAGACTTTTGTCAGATCTGCTTCATTGTCTGCATGTCTCCTTGCTCAATCCTGCTTCTTGTTCTTTTTCTCATTCAAGAGTATTACCCACCAAACCACCATAAACTTCTTGAACCCCTAACTCCCCTGCACATGCTTCCTCGAGCACCCAGATGACACAAACATATAGCAGAATTTTAAGAACAAGTACAGAGAGTGATGGCCCAAGACCTGTTGGCTAGACAGTGATTAGACTAGTCTGGCTAGAATGGCTCATTTGAGTTGAGCAGTTGAAAATAAGGCTGGATCCAGGTGTGATAGCCCATGCCTGTAATCCCAGTGACTTGAGGCAAGGGCAGGAGGATCAAAGTGAGAGTGAGGTCAACCTGGTCTACATAGTGAGTTCCAGGTCAGTCAGTGCTATACAGTGAGATACTGTCTCCAGAAAGCAACAAAAACAAACAAACAAAACAAAACAAAACCCAACAACATCAACAACAAATCCAAACCAGGACAAACCATTGCTTACTAAGTAATATTAATAACCTTTTTTGTGAAATACTAGTTATCTGTATTCAGTGATTATTTTTCGATTAATTACAATATCTGTAGAAACAAAAATGATGTTAAAAATTCTTGTCTACTATGAAGTTACTTTTACATACATTGCCACAATTTAAACCTCAGACTACCACTGTGCAATTGACAGATGAGGAAATTGAGGCTCAAGGAAGTGTGTACATATTGCCAAAATGGAGAAGAAATTAACATTTAATGACCACCTACTAGTTATATAATGTTTAATTTCCTTTATTTTATTTGCACAATTTATACGTGTTGTTTTTCCCATCTTACAGATGAGAAAACTGAGGCTGTAAGAAGTTCAGTAATTCCCCCAAGGTCAGAAAGCTCAAAGCTTCGTCAAACCAGAATTCCAAATCACTTCTTCCCTTTCTAAGGGAAGTATTCTCTCCAGTAGCATGCTGAGATCTCTGTGACTTCTTCATGGTGGGTCTTGAGTTCCCTTGATGTAACCCTGCAATTTAAAAATGTTTACTTGTCAATTCTTGCAGGTGACAGAATCCTGCCTGTGAGGATCTCAAAATTTCTGCTCCCAACTCTTGTGTGCAACAATGACTGCAAACATGAACAGAGTAGCTCTGAGATTTAGTTAACCAAAGTAAGAACATCACTATTTCTGAATTATTCTTTTGTTCTTGAGGTAGTGGGCAAGAAAAAAGAAAAGTTTCTTTTTGTGGTAATTACTGCTTTTGTTAAAAACACTGACCACATTGGAGTGACTATAAGTAATTCCATGTTACAATCTGTTGGAACACGGAGGGGAAAATGAAGAGTTGCTGGTCAGGAGATCTAGAGTTTCAATTTCACAAGATGCAAAGTTCTAGAGATTTATTGTAAGACAACGTGAATATACTTCACACTCCTCAATTCTGTACTTACAAGTGGTTAAGAGGGTAAATTTTATGCTGTGTTTCTTTTAACTATAGTTTAAATGAAAAACAAACGCTATTTAAGAGTTGTGGAAATTTGTAAACAATGTCCAAAAAAGATAAAGGAAGAAATGGAGATGAAGAACATGTTTCCCATGCTGTGAGGGCTTGCATGTTGCTGTAATGCTGAAAGCTATGCTACTGGTATTACAAATACCAGCAGGATACTCATGGTAAACAGGTTTCAGCTGACCTTCCAAACTAAGACAGACTAGGAGGTAGGACCTGGCAGCCCACTCCTGAAGCAATTAGCCACTGAAAACCCTATGAATAGCAGAGAAACATTGTCAGAAATAGTGCCAGAAAATGAGTACCTTAGGTTGGAAGGCACTCAAAAGACTAGTGGGGAAGAGATGTCTCCTCAAAGTAGAGTCTACCTTAATACTAGGAATGAAGCAAAGCCCCAGGGAACTCCATTTGCTGATGTGGCATGACACAAAAAGGGAACAAACAACTGTAAACATCTTTTAATAATTAGAATGTGCAATGTATTGTGGTATGAACCTAGAAAAATTAGAAATTGCCAAAAGGGAAATGGAGCACATAAACATCGACATTCTAGGTCTCAGTGAGCTAAAATGGACTGGCATGAGCCATTTTGAATCAGAAAATCATATGGTCTGCCATGCCGGGAATGATAGACTAAAGAGAAATAGGGTTCCATTCATCATCAAAAAAGACGTCTCAAGATCTGCCCTGAAGTACAATCCTGTCAGTGATAAAATAATATCCATACACCTAAAAGGAAGGCAAATTAATATGGCTATTATTCAGATTTAAGCACCCAGCACTAAGTCCACAAATGACGATAAGGAAGATTTTTATCAAGTCCTGCAATCTGAAATAGAATGAATATGTGATCAGGATATATTGATTATTACTGGTGACTGGAATGCAAAAGTAGAAAATAAAGAAGGCTCAGTAGTTGGAAAATATGGTCTTGGTAACAGAAATGATGCTGGAGATCACATGATAGAATTTCATCAGATCAATGACCTTTTCATTGCAAATTTATGTTTTCACCAATATGAACAACTATACACAAAGACTCCACCAGATGGAATGTAAAGGAACAAAATTGATGACATTTGTGGAAAAAGATGATGGAAAAGCTCAATATCAAAAGCCAGAACAAGTCCGGGTACTGAATGTGGATCAGACCATCAACTGCTCATATGCAGATTCAAACTGACATGGAAGGAAAGTAGAACAAGTACACGAGAGCCACGGTATTAACTTGAGTATATCTCACTTGAGGTCAGAGACTACCTCAAGAACAGGTTTAATGCATTAGACATTAATGATAGAAGACCAAATGAATTGTGGCATAACACCAAAGACATCATTCATGAAGAAAGCAAAAGGTTATAAAAACGACAGGAAAAAAGAAAAATCAAAATTACATGTCAAAAGAGACTCTAAAACCTGCCCTTGAATATCAAGAAGCTAAAGTAAAAGAAAGCTATGATGAAATTCAGGAACTTAATAGAATATTTAAAAGGGTAGCTCAAGAAGACAAATCAAATATTATAATAACATGTGCAAAGAGTTGACGATAGAAAACAAAAAAGGAAGAGCATGCTCTGTTTTTCTCAAGCTTAAGGAATTGAAGAAAAAACTCAAGCCTCAAGTAGCAATAGGGAAGGATTCTACAGGGATAATATTAAACAATTCAGGAAACATCAAAAGAAGATAGAAGGAATAGTCATCATACCAAAAAGAATCAGTGGATGACCAATCTTTTCAAGAAGTTGCATGTGCTCAGAAACCAGTGGAACTGAAGGAAGAAGTGGAAGCTGCCTTGAAGGAATTGGTAAAACACAAGGCTCCAGGAATTGATGGAATATCAACAGAGATGTTTCAACAACAGATACAGCGCTGGAGGTGCTAACTTGTTTATGCCAAGAGACTTGGAAAACAGCTACCTGGCCAACTGACTGGAAGAGATCTATATTTGTGCTTGTTTCCAAGAAAGGGGATCCAATGGAATGTGGAAACTCTTGAATGATATCATTAATCTCACATGCAAGCAAAATTTTGTTAAGGATCACTGAAAAGCGACTACAGCAGTATATAGACAAGGAGCTGCCATAAAATCAAGCTGGATTCAGAGGAGGGCATGGAACCAAGGACATCATTGTTGACATCAAGTGTATATTAGCTAAAAGCAGAGAATATCAGAAAGATGTCTATGTTTTATTGACTATGCAAAGACATTTGACTGTGTGAATCATAACAAATTATGGATAACACTGTGAAGAATGGGAATACCAGAGCTCTTAATTGTTCTAATGAGGAATCTGTACATGGACCAAGAGGCAGTCGTTCAAATAGAACAAGTAAACACTATTTGGTTTAAAGTTGAGAAAGGTGTGCATCAGGTTTATATCCTTTCACTGTACACTTTCAATTTCTATGCTGAGCAAATAATTCAAGAAGCTGGACTTTATGAAGAAGAATTAAGTATCATGATTGGAGAAAGAATCATTAACAACTTGCCATGTGCAGATGACACAACTTTGCTTGCTGAGAGTGGAGAGGATTTGAAAAATTTACTGATGAAAATCAAAGAGTAAAGCCTTCAGTATGGATTGCGCCTCAACATCAAGTAAACAAAAATCTTTACAACTGGGTCAGTAAGCAACTTCATGATAAATTGAGAAAAGATTGAGGCTGTCCAAGATTTTACTTTACTTGGTTCTACAATCAACACCCATGGAAGCAGCAATCAAGAAACCAAAGACGCATTGCACTGGGAAAAGCTGTTGCAAAAGACCTCCTTAAAGTGTTGAAAAGTAAAGCTGTCACATGAAGATGAAGGTGTGCCTGACTCATGCCATGGTCTTTTTAGTTGCATCAGATGGTTATGAAAGCTGGACATTGAATAAGATAGACAGGAGAAGAATTGATGTTTTTGAATTATGGTGCTGGAGATGAATATTGAATATACTATGGACTGCCAAAAGAATCAATAGATCTGTCATAGAAGAGCAACAAGAGTGTTTCTTGGAAGCAAGGATAGTTACATTGTGTCTTACATATTTTGCATATGTTGTCAGGAGGGTCCAACCCCTGGAGAAGGACATCATGTTTGGGAGAGTGGCAGGTCAACAAATGAAAGGAAGACTCTGAACTAGATGGATTGACACAGTGTCTGCAACAATGGGCTTAAACATAACTAAGATTGTGTGCCTGGCACAGAATTAGGGAGTTTTCATTCTGCTGTACATAGGGTAGGTACGATTCAAACCTGATTCGTCTGCACCTAAAGAAGAACAACAATGTATGCTTATTACTTACCTTTACTCTTGTAGCCAATGCAAAACTAGAATCTTCAGACTGCAGATTTGAATCTATTGTACTCATGATAATGTGAGGAATGAAGCCACAGAGCTCATAATAATACAAAGAATGAGTTAATTTACCATTTTCTTTCACCTGTAATCTCCTTGTGAAACAAACCACATAACCTGAGCCCTCAAGAGCAATCTTAAAGAACTGTTAATTTCAAGCACATTCATATGTCAGCTATATTTGGACACACCACTAGAGGGTACAAAAACCTAGTTTTCTAGTAATGATTTGTCATTATGTGAAGGTAATTACAGAGTAGTTTGAAAAATTCTGATTATGTTCTTTGTGAAATTGGAAAATGAAACAAGGTGGACCATCTGGAAAAATAGTGTTCCATTCTCTTTTTCTGTTAGTTTCCTTCCAACTTTGTAATGACAGACAAGGCACATTTTCAAACTTTCCCAACTTGGTCTGGATTCTTATGTCCCAAAATCTAGTTGCAATGGTGATATGTCTATTTTAAATGACTTAACGTAAATAACTTCGAGAATTTTTGAAATTACAGTTTTAAAAAAAGCTCCAATTTTAAGTGGGAAGAGTTTGATACCTTGAAAGTATATTGTCTCTTCTGAAAAAAAAGAAATGTTTTGGGATTATAAACGAGAATGCAGGAAGATTCCATTCATATGGAGTTCATAGGATCTCCAGTTGTGCCATTGGTTAGCCCATGGTACTTACACAGAGTGTATAAACAGAATAAATCTATGATATTAAATGTCAATTTTGTAAATAGAATAAAACTAGAATCTTAAAAACAAAAAGCCGAGACAAAACATTTACATCTGGAAGTTTAAAAAAAAAACCCTGTTAAATAATTCTTTGATAAAAGAGAAAACATCAGAAATTTTAGATTTCCTGAAAATTAATTTTGATGAAAATACTATACATCATATTACTAAAATTGATAAATTGAGAAAAGATTGAGGTTGTCCAAGATTTTACTTTACTTGGTTCTACAATCAACACCCATGGAAGCAGCAGTCAAGAAACCAAAGATGCATTACACTGGGAAAAGCTGACCCATGCCATGACAGATCTATATTACTGTGGGGTAAATTTAAAGCAGTGGCCAGAGGAAAATTCTTAGCTCTAAACATTTACAACAATAAAAATAAAGAAATAAAAATAAGCAAAGTCA
>VMDO01030032.1:0-21857 GCA_007922755.1 Pedetes capensis | reverse complement strand
GCAGCAGAACCTTCCAGGCCATGAGAGAACAGAATAAAATATTTACAATACTGAAAGTAAAAAAAGGCAGCCAAATAAGAATGTTATTCCTAGAAAAGCTATCCTTCATCAATAAAGAAGAAATACATTCCAAGACAAGAGAAATAAGTGAAATAGAAGCTTAAAAATAATACAAAAGTCAAACGAAATGAAGAGTAGGTTTTCTTAAAATGATAAACAAAATTGACAAACATTTAGTTAGATTAACAAATAAAAAAGAGAGAAATTCACATAAATGAAATCAGAGGTTTAAAAGAAGATATTAAATTGATATTTCAGAATTACAAAATTTCATTAGTGACTATTATGAATATATGCTAACAAAGTGCAAAATTTACAAAGAATGGATGAATTTCTAAATATATATATAGCCTACTGTAATGGAATTATGAAGACTTAGAAAATCTGAACAGGCCAATAGAAAGTAATGATATTGAATCAGTAATAAAAAGTCTTCCAACAAAGAAAAGCACAGTAGTATATGGCTCCCTTGCCAAAGTCTACAAGACTTTTAAGGAAGACTTAACACTAATTTTTCTGTAATTATTGAAAACATTTGAAATAGAGGGAAATCTTCCAAACACATTCTACGAAGCTAGCATTACTCTGATACCCAAACTACATAAGCACTCTCATATGTGGAATTTAGCGGGGAGGGCATGAAAACAAAAGGGGGACTATTATGGATGTGGCCTGCAGCTGTAGCCCTATGGCATCCGATCCCATCATATCTCGGAAGATAAGCAGGGTCAGGCCTGGTTAGTACTTGGATGGGAGATGGCCTGGGAACACCAGGTGCTGTAGGCTTGGGAGAAGGACTTAGCAACCAACTCCCAAAAATCAATCTGCCATTGAAAATCCTATGAACAGCAGAGAAACACTACAATAGTGTTTCACCTGTTGTATGTAGGGTTGCTATGAGTTGGATATTGACTAGACGGAACCTAACAACAACAACAACAACATTATGGATGTGGAAGGGGAAAAGAGGGAAAGAGGAAGATGAGAGGGGAATAACAAAGGTAATTGTTGTTGTTGTTGTTGTTAGGTGCCATCGAGTCGGTATCTGACTCATAGCGACCCTCTGTATAACAGGGGAAACACTATTGTCAGTGCTTCTCTGCTATTCATAGGGTTTTCAATGGCAGATTGATTTTGGGAGGGAGTTGCCAGGTCCTTCTCCCAAGCCTACAGCTTCTGGTGTTACCAGGAAGTCTTCCATCCAGGTTCTAACCAGGCCTGACCCTGCTTAGCTTCTGAGTTCTGATGGGATTGGATGCCACAGAGCTATGGCTGCTGGCAACAAAGGTAATAGAGGAGATAAATATGATCAAAGTACATTATATGCATATATGGAAATACCACAATGAAACCTATTTGTACAATTAATATGTACAAATTATTAATTTGCATATATAGAAATGTCACAATGAAACCCCCTGTAAAATTGGTATGTGCTAATTTGAACAAAAGTATAGTATTCACTTTTGAATACAGATGTAAAAATTTTCAACAAAATACTAGTAAATTCAATAGAATAGTAAAAATATCATTCATGATGATGAAGTGGGATGTGTCCCAGGAATGCAGAGGTGGTTCAACATATGTAAACCAGTAACTGTAATTCATCACATCAACAGAATAAAGGTAAAAATCATTTGATCATCCTGATAGATGCAGAAAAATCATTTGATCGAGTTTAACATCTCTTCAAGTTCTAAACAGATTAGTTGTAGAAGTAACATATCTCAACATAATGAAGACTATGTATGATAAATACACAACTAACAACATATTTAGTGTGGAAAAGCTGAACAATTTTCACTTAAGATCTGGAACAAAACTAGGATGCCCTTTCTCACCACTGTTATTCAATATTGTACTGAAAGGTTTTGTCAGAGCAATGAAACATGAACAAGAAATACGGGGTATACATGTATGAAGAGTGAAAGTCAAATTACACCTCTGTGCAGATATCATTTTATAGGAAAAACTAAATATGGCTCAAAAGACTATGGTAACTCATAAATGAAATAATTAAAGTTGCAGGATGGAAAACAACATACAAAAAATCTGGCATTTTTATACATTTGCTGAGAAAGAAATTATGAAAGCAATCTGATTTATAAGGTGATAAAAAAACTAGCAGTAAATTTAACTAAGGAAGTAAGAGACATTTAAAATGAAAAATAGAAAGCATTGATGAAAAATTGAATACACAAAAAATTGAAAGAGCTTCAATATTCATGATTTGGAAGACTTAATATTGTTAAAATGTCTTCACAACTCAAAACAATTTACAGATTCAATGCAATTTTCATTAAAATGTCAATGATATTCTTCACAGAACTAGAAAAAAGACTGAAAAATACTATGGAAGCATAAAAGGCCTTAAATTGCCAAATTAGTCTTTAACAAAGGCGCAAAATGAGAGATCTTACAGTACCTGATCTTAGGATTTATCACAGAGCTATAGTAACCCAAACAGCATGGTACTGGTATAAAAGTAGATGCATAGACCAATGGAATAAAATAGAAATGTCAGAAATAAACCCACACATATATAGCCTACTGATTCTCAAATTAGGTGACAATAACATACATCAGAGAAATGATGATCTCTCTAATAAATGCTGATGGGAAAACTGGGTAATTATCTGAAGAAGGTTTAACCTTGTTCCTCATCCCTCACATTGTACAAAAACCAACTAAAAATATATCACAGACTTAAATTTAAGACCTAAAACTCTAAAGCTAGTAGAAGAAAACATAAGGGAATTGTTCACAGACATCAATATAAGCAATGATATGTTTTCGATAAGATGCCAAAAGCACAGGCAATGAAAACAAAAATAAACAAATGGAATTATGTCAAACTAAGATGATTGTGTGCAGCAAAGGAAACAATTAGCAAAATGAAATGTCAACCTACTGAATGGTAGAAAATGTGTGCAAACTATTCAGCTTACAAACCATAACTATTCTAGATATACAAGGAACTCAAAAACTCAACAAGAAAACCCTCAAATGGTCCAATTTCAAAATGGGCTAATGTTCTGAATAGTCGTTTCTTAAAGAAGAAACATAAATGATTAATATGTGTATGAAAAAAGCTCAATAACTTTAGCCATTCAAAGAAAGATGGTGAGGACTTGGAGAAAATACAACTCAGACATTGTTGATCAGAGGGTAAATTAGTATAAACTTTATGGGGAACAGTATGATGGTTCCTCAAAAACCCTAAAAATAAGTCTGTCAAATGAGCCAGTTTCCTGTTGATGTGTACACATGCAAATGAAATAAAAGCAACCAAAGAGATACTCACATGTTTGAGTTTATTATAACACTATTCACAGTAGTTAAGATATGGAATCAATCTTGGTGTCCGACAGTGGATAAACGAATACATAAAATATGATATATCTCTATCTCTATATCTATATAATATATGGAATATTATTCAGCCATAATGAAGAGTAAACTCCTTTCACAGCAAAATGGATGGAACTTAATTACTTTAAGTGAAGTACATCAGACACTAAAAATAAATACCAAATGTTCTCTCTCATATTAGGAAGATTAAAAACATAAATCTGAATGTACAGTGGTGATTATTATAGATTGGGAAGAACAGAGAAGAGAGTAGATAGGAGATTGTCTAATGAGGACCAAAGCACTGTTACATAGAAGGAATAAATTCTAGCATTCCATGGCACAAAAGAGAATATTTCACAATAACCCATTACATATTTTATGAAATACTAGAAGAGAGGAGGTTAAATGCTTCAAACATAAAGCAATGATAAGGAAAATGAAAATATTTATTATTCTGTTTTTATCAGTATATACTGCATATAACTGTTGAAATATTACACTATATCCCCTTAATATGTACAATTATTATATGTCCCTCAAAATTAAAAAAAAAAATCCAACTCTGTGACTTTTCTAGTCTCTATTGGATAATAGATGATCTTATTTGCATTACAACTTTGATTTAAATATTATAATATATTACATATATCTTCATTCAAATAAGTTTCTTTCATCCTAGCTGCCAGAAGTAGTTTGTAGAGGATCGCTAATTGATTTTAGGCACTTGAGTATTTAGTTTCTTTCTTTAATTACTCACCTTCTCCCACTTTGCCAGTAATTCTTTATTTATATTTTATTGTTGTTGTTGTTGTTGTTGTTGTTGTTGTTGTTAGGTGCCATCAAGTCGGTATTCGACTCATAGTGACTCTGTGTACAATGGAAGAATCACTATTGTCAGTGCTTCTCTGCTGTTCGTAAGGTTTTCAATGGCAGATTGTTTTTTGGGAGTGGGTTGCCGTGTCCTTCTCCAAAGGCTACAACACCTGGTGTTCCCAGGGGGTCTCCCATCCTAATACTAACCAGGCCTGACCCTGCTTAGCTTCCAAGATATGATGGGACCAGATGCCACAGTGCCATAGCTGCAGGCTATATTTTATTAGCACATATTAATTGTATAAAATAATGGGTTTCATTATATTTTCATACACACATAGTTTGATCATATTCATCCCCTTCCTCTTTCTTATCTCTAGTCACATTCTGCCTGATCCCCTTCTTGTCTTATAGCCCTCTTCTACTTTCATCATTTTTTCTAGATCCCACACATAGGGAAAACATTATCTTTCTGAGTCATGCATATTTTGCTTGGCACGTTGTTATTGTTAGGTGCCCTCCAGTTGGTGACCAAGTCCTAGTGACCCTATGTACAATAGGCAAAACACTATTGACAGTGCTTCTCTGCAACTCATAGCATTTTCAAAGGTTGATTGTTTTTTGTGGGAGTGGGTTGCCAAGTCCTTCTTCCAAGCCTACAGCCCCTGGTGTTCCCAGGCAGTCTCCCATCCAAGTACTAACCAGGTCTGGCTCTGCTTAGCTTCTGAGATCCAATGGGGTCAGATGCCACAGTGATACTGCTTCAGGAATGCTTGACATGATGACCTCCAATTCCATACATTTTCCTATGAACAATACCATTTCCTTCTTTATGGGTAAATAATACTTCATTCTGAAAATATAGCACAATTTTCTTTATCCTTTTATCTGTTGGTGAGCACCTAGGCTGACAGAATGACTTAGCTATTATTGTAGTGTAGCTGTTTCCTCCGGGTCTGACATGATCATCACCATCTTGATCATCACCATCTTGAACCAGAGCACTGATAGTGACTTAGGAGACCTTAGCCTGCAGCCGTTATAACAAAATAAACAAAATTATACAGCAGATATCTAGGTCTATGGTAAAGGTAATAGAACTACTAACATTTCTTCTTGGAAAAAGGAAGGAAGGTCCCAAGGTCCTCAGGGGACCCTCCTCTGAGATGTTAATCACCACTACCTGCTGCCCAACTACACATGATGGTAAGTTATGCGAGAGGCAAGCACTTGGACTAGGGTGATATTCTTTGGTGGTGCACTGCCTGTGGGTCACCCATGCTCCTGTAAGGAACCAGAATAAACTCATCAATTCACCAGGCTAGACTTGACAGAATCTTTCTTTGATCCGCTTGATCCGCTTGTGCTCTGTTTGAGATTTCTTTTATGTTTCACTAGGAGAGCTATGAAATAGCCATTGTGAAGAGTGCCATGACAAACAGGGGTCTGTAGGTATCTCTGTTGTATGGTGGTTTTGATTCCTCTTGGTATATAAGAAGGAACAGTATAGCTGGGTCATATGGTAGTTCTATTTCTAGGAGTTTTTTGGGGGAGGCTCCATACTGATTTCCATGATGGGTGTACTAATTTACATTCCTACCAGCAGCGTAGAAGTGTTCCTTTTCCACCACAACCTTACAAGCATTTATTATTTTTGTATTCTTGATGGTTGCCATCTGACTGAGGTGAGAAGGAATCTCAATATGGTTTTGATTTGCATTTCTCTGATGGCTAAAAATGCTGAATGCTTTTTCATGTGTTTATTGGTCACTGGTATTTCTTCCGTTTAAAAGTGTCTGCTCAGTTTATTTGCCCCTTTTGATAGGATTATTTGGGTTTTTTGTTATTTAATTTTTTGAGTTATTTATATATTCTGGATATGAATCCTTTGTTAGGTGAATAGCTGGCAGATTTTCACCCATTTGGTAGGCTGTCTCTTCATTGTGTTAATTTTTCCTTTGCTGTATGGAAGCCTTTTAGTTTGAAGCAAGTCCATTTGCCAATTCTTGCTTATTTCCTGAGGTATTGGAGTTCTATTTAGAAAGTCATTGCCTTTATCTTGAGCTATTTCCCATGTGCTTTCCTTTAGTAGTTTCAAAGTTTCAGTTCTTACATTAAGAAGATCCATATTGAATTGATTTTGTATGAGGTGAGAAATAGGAATCTAGTTTCAATCTTCTTGTTTAAGCTCAGTTTTTCTCAGTACCACTTATTAAAGAGGCCATATTTTTTGGTACCATTCTCAAAAATCAGATGCTATAGCTGTGTGGGTTTATTTCTGGGCCCTCTGTTCTACTCCACTGGTCTATTTGTTTTTGTTGTCAGTACCATGCTATTTTTGTTGCTATGGTACTGCAGTAAAATTCAAAACTGACTGCTATGAGACCTTTCCTATTTCTCTTTTTGCTCATGATTGCTTTGGCTATTTCTTTTTCTATTTCTGTGAAGACTGTCATTAGAATTTTGAGGAAAATGGCATTTAACCTGTAGATTGCTTTTGGTGATATTTGGCAGTAATTCTTAAGAACCATTTGAGTTGAAGTAGAGAGAAAAGTGAATGGAGACAGAAAGTAATCATTTGACTGGTATTGTTGATGGATTTTGGCTTTGTAGAGATGTCAGATAAACAAAGCTTTATCTCACATGGTGAGGGCATAAAAGGCATTTTGTTTTTGTGAACTAAGCTATGAATTGTTGATCCATTCAAAGTTTTGTTTTCTCTCCCACAGATACATCTATACATATTCTGGAAAAAATATTTTGAGTTTGATGATTTGCCTTCAGAAGTATGTTGTTGTTGTTTTTAGGTGTCCTTGAGTTAGTGTCCGACTCATAGTGACCCTATATACAACAGACAAACACTAGTGTCATGCTTCTCTGCTATTCATAGGGTTTTCAATGTCGGTTTCATTTTTGGGAGTGGGTTGCTAGGTCCGTCTCTCAAGCCTACAGCACCTGGTGTTCCCGGGCAGTCTCCCATCCAAGGACTAACCAAGCCTGACCCTGCTTAGCTTCCGAGATCTGATGGGTTCGGATGCCATGGTGGTACAGCTGCAGGCTTCAGCTCAATGTTTATCTTCAGACCTCTTCTGCCTATTCCCTTCTTTCAGCCCATTACATTCTGTAAGCTTCAGCATGTTCCCTAGCACTTGATCTGAATCTATTCACTTCCACCATTTCCTGACCAAGGCATTGAGACCAAAATATACTTCCCATGGTAAGAACATCCTGATAATTCTCAGCCTTCAGCCTTTGGCTCATGCTCTCACTTCAATTACCTGTCTAGCAATTACAGGAATATAAAAGATGTGGTATCACCTGTATCTATAAGCTCCTCCCCCATTTTAAAATCCCCCATCTCATCCCATTGAGTTGGTAAATCACATTATGGACTACAGTTAAACTATATTTAAAATATGAATTAACAGGTTCTGAGTATATCCCAAATAGGACTTTTCTTTTCTTTTCTTTCTTTTTTTCTTTTTTTGTGTGGTAATGGGGGTTGAACCCAGAGCCTCATGCTTGCATGCTTTGCAAGTGCTGGACCACTGAGCTGTACCCCCTGCCCATTTTTTTTTTTTTTACTTTTTTGAGACAGGGTCTCACTAAATTATACAGACTGCTTCTGGTCTCAAATTTGCGATCCTCCTGCCTCTGCCTCCTGAGCCGGTGGGATTACAGGCATGCGCCACCATGCCCGGCTCCAAATGGGATTTTTCTTAAGTAAATGAATATAGAATGTGTTATCTAGTTTAGCTGGTCTGCAACCTTTTTGCTTTTTCTGAGTACTGGATGTTTGAGGCTACTGATTGGTTTCTGGATAAGTATTAACATGCTAGACATTGAACATCCATGTCTTAGGGCTCTAAAAACAATTTGATTTATAAACTAAGTAAGGAAAATGTAGACTAAAAGCTATTCCTAATGATAAAAGTGAGTTTCAAGGGGAAATCACTTAAGCTCAAAAATGTGTTTAAGTGATAGGGATATTTTTGGCAATTATTTGTATCTGTGGTTTGAAAGGATTTACATACCATCTTAAAGCTTCTCCTAATATTAATTTCAAAACATAATTTGGTATTTAAAAAGTTGTTGGATATGTATTAGTCAAAAGGTTCCATAAAGTTTATAATTTGATGAAAGTGTAACTGAAAGTGATGTAATAGTTGCACAATGGAAGAAGCAAATGCTATATTACTCTGTACCCCACCAGCATTTACCAATAAAGGGACAAAAGAAAAAAAAAAGAATTATTGGGAATATGAGTATATAGTTGTAGGCATGGGCTAGGATTTAGCTCAGTTGGTAGAGTACTGCCTGCAGTCTCTGAGATCCTGAGTTCAATTCCCACCACAGCAAAAATGGGAGAAGGACATGGCAATCCACTCCCAAGGCAGTCCCGAAACAATCAGCCATTGAAAACCCTATGAGGGTCGCTATGAGTCCGATACCAGCTCGATGGCACCTAAAAACAACAACAGTTTTAGGCATAAATCTACCAAAATTAAAATGATAACTTTTTTTATTAGAAGGAAAGCTAGTCCATTCCTGAAACAATCCAGAAAACAATCAGCCATCAAAAATCCTGTGAAGAGCAGAGAAGCAGGGACATATAGCACTGGGCAGTGCAGTGTTGGAAAGTGTTCCATTCTGTTATACATAGGATCATTATGAGTCAGACCCAACTTGACAGCACATACCAAGAACAATAATGCAGTGGTAGTGGTAGTGGTGGTAAACTGTGTGACTTGAGGACTGGAGCAGTGAAAAGTCCATAAGAAGATTGTCTAGTTTGCCACAGTAAACACAATTACTTAGTTTCACATGGTGCAACTGTAAGATGGTGGAGCCCCACTAGCCTGGTCTATGCCTAACAAATGTGGAAGTAGAATACAGGGTCCACCAAGCTTCAGTGAATGTGTATTGTGAGCAAGGAGTGGGCTATTGTTGTGTTAATCCATTAGGATTCATGATTAATCTATTACCTCCAGACAGAGCAAACTCCTGGTTTAGGATGGCCACATTTTCAAATAAATTTTCCTTTATGAGTCACTAAATTTACTTATTAGATTTTGTTAAAAGCTGGAATTAAATGCACTGGGATTTGTAGATTAACAAAATAGTGGAATAGTTGTTAAGGATTATCCTGGATATAGCTTTCACAGACCATTAACAAACTCAAGGTCAGGGAAAATGAGGAATATGCCTATGAGTACAGCATTGAAACACTCATATCAAGACTGACAAAATAGCCTGATGGATAATAATTATATTTTGAGCCTCCATAGCATTTTGTGAAATATCCAATTCACTACTCATCTTCAGATGAAATTCTGGATCAAAGTGATGTTGAACTCAGTGGGAGAGGAATAGCATATGGAACTACAAGTGGATTTGAGCTTCAATTTTAAGCAGTTAAAATCCTCTTTATGGAAGCAAAAAGGGCCCTCCAAAGACTCATCTTATTATATAGTATAAGATTTCCACTAATTCCCAAATAAAAGCTTCAAAGTAGTCTAGGCATGTTAACTGAGCATGTCTATAAAGTAGAAAAGAACTATATGTCACCATCTTTCAGGCCAAGAAAACACAGAGGATAGTAACTAGTTCACTGAAGATAATTAATGAGATAAACAGGCTTTTTGTTTCTATAAATTAGACTCACTGGGGTTTTATAGCTGCGACTATAGATATTTATAGAGCAGAAGATAAAACTATTGAGTT
Source organism: Pedetes capensis (assembly GCA_007922755.1). Lineage (NCBI taxonomy): Eukaryota > Metazoa > Chordata > Mammalia > Rodentia > Pedetidae > Pedetes > Pedetes capensis. The sequence continues at coordinate 11,906 of VMDO01030032.1, read as the reverse complement.
TACCATCAGAGAATCTGATTTCAAGTCCCAGCCCTCGCCACTCAGTTTCAGTGTGACTTCAACAAACTCCCTTCTAAGTAAATGAGAATTATTATATCTCAAAAGGTAATACAATTAAATGACAATGTAGGCAAGTCGCTTCATGCTCACTCATTCTAGTTTTTGGAATTAGATAGTACCTAATTCTAGAATCTGAAATAAACTCCAATCAGAGATCTTTACACTAAATTTGTTATAGTTTTGTCTTTTGACACCCCATCCCTACAGTTATATTTTCACCATTGTTTAGGATGCTGGAAAGTGGAAAGGAAAAGAATTATTATTATTTTTTGCCTGAAACCATGTACTTTAAGTATCAATAAATTAGGTAAAATAATATAGTGACATTCTACTTCAAGCTCTGGTCCTGTCTTAAGGCGATGTATCTGGATACATGGGAATCTTTATTTGAAGGGAAATTCTTGTTTTCTTATTTGGGGCAAAATCTACTGCCTTTACACTTACTCTCATGAAACTTGTTTTGTTGAAAATTTCTCTAGTCTTCATACATAGATCAAACTTAAAAACTCTTTAATATAAAAGTTCCAAATAATTGGGAGACATCACAAGGTTATGTTAATTTACAAACAAGAGTTTTAGTTGGGGGCTACAGCACATGCCTGTTGTCCTAGCGACTCCTGAAGCTGAAGCAGGAAGATTGTGAATTTGAGGCCAGAGGCAGCCAGTGCAATTTAGTGAGATCCTGTATCAAAACAAGCAAATGAATGAATAAATAAATAAGGGGATCTGGGTGAGGGTCATGATAGAGCATTTGCCTAGCATGTATGAGACCCTGGGTTCAACTCCTAGTATTAAAAAAAAAGGAAAGGAAAAGGAAGACTTGTAAGTTATGTCATGTCTTTTCTTTTCTGCAACTCCTGTCTAATCACACATCCTATTTGGCCACCCTCAAATTCCTCTACTTGCTTCCAATATAATATGATTTTTAATATAGTTCTTTAATCTCTCTGAAAATAGAAAGCAAAGCTCTTGCTGAGCAATTCAGAGCCTAGAAGTCACCTGTTTATACATGTCTTTTACACACAATGAAACTGGCCCAAAGACCAACAGCCAATGAGGGACACAGGTGGGATTTAAACTATTTTGCTTTAGAGAAAGAAATAAAAAAAACACCTTGCAAGTATATTTTTATTAATAGGGCTTATATCATTTGAAAATTTAATTTGTTGAGACTGAGCATCAAGTACTCAAGGTGTTGACCAGGTAGTAAACAAGATGCCACAGGTGTCTCCCATACTCACCGTACTTCATGCAGATTTTAGGAATACCAAAAAATGTAAATGGTAAGAGCGGCATGCTCTTAAGCAATCTCATTTGACATGCAAGTCGATTGTTGATCTCATATACTCAGTTGAACTTGACAAGAAATATAGTGCAGGGCTAATTCAACAGCAATGGTTTACATAGAGTCAAACTGATAACAAAAGACTTCTAATTTCCTTTGTGTAAAATTTTGTGTGCAGTTAACTAAAAACGAAAAATGTCACTGTTCAATGAATGAACCCATATCCTTCTTACCTCCCAAGGAAAACTGCTTAAATATTCAAAAGTTGTTTCTCAAGACTAAATGCATCTTGCAGAGAGAGTTTATGTCTAACATTTGGCAAATTTTATGAGAAAATTCTAATGTAGTCTTCAAATCTCAATGCTGCTTACAATTCTATTCTTCTGAAACTCAAACTAGACTGTCATGATAGGAGACAATCTTCTAACTTGGAAGTGGACCTGAACGTGTAACATGGGACACGTTACCTTTATAATAGATTGTAAAAAAGATCATCAGCTTGTATTTTTGAATAATTGAAAACCTTGTCTTAAAGTAAAAAGAATCAAATATTCTTTAGTGACGGAGCAAGTTACATACATGAATTCAGTGTTGAAAGTGGAGGCTAGGCAAGACTCAGGAGATTGAGGCAGGAGGATCACAAGTTTGAGGCCAGAGGTAGCCTGTGTGATTTAGCAAGACCCTGTCTCTGTGGCATCCGATCCCATCAGATCTCGGAAGCTAAGCAGGGTCAGGTCTGGTTAGTACCTGGATGGGAGACTGCCTGGGAACACCAGAAGCTGTAGGCTTGGGAGAAGGACCTGGCAACCCCCTCCCAAAAATCAATCTGCCATTGAAAACCCTATGAACAGCAGAGAAGCATTGACAATACTGTTTCCCCTGTTGTACAGAGGATCGCTATGAGTCGGATACCGACTCGACAGCACTTAACAACAACAACAACATGCATGCAGCTTAGTGGTAGAGTACTTTCAGAATATGCGCGAGACCTTGGGTTGAGCGCACTAGTACTGGAAGAAAACCCCACAAAAGTAGAAAGTTTTATTTAAATCTGATAATGCACTATGACTACCTCAAACAGGAATAGTACATAAAGCAAAATAAAAGATTTTTTATCCCACTCTAAAGATCCTTTGTCTACAGCTGTACCACCTTGGTGTCTGATCTTGTCAGACTTTGGAAGGTAAGCAAGGTCAGTGGATTAGTCCTTGGACGGGAGGCCACCTGGGAATATTAGGTGCTGTAGGCTTGGGAGAAGGACCTGGCAACCCATTATCAAAACAATTAGGCATCAAACCCCCTATGAATAGTAGGGAAGCACTGACCATAGTGCCATACATGGATGGCAGTGTCAGATAGTGTTTTATTCTGTTATACATAGGGTTGCTATCTATGAGTTGGATCCTACTTGATGGTACCTAACAACCACAACAAGAATTCTTTAGTAATAAAGTGATTTTCTTCTTCACTGTGTTTTCATTTCTATTCTAATTAATATTACGTGGAAAAAAGTTATATAACTTAGAACGTCAAGCAGTCAGATAAATGTAAATTCAAATTATGTCTATTAGATTATGCACAATGTTTTTTATAAATAGCACATCATCCCTTTGAGTTCTAGTCAACACAATCACATCTTTAACTTATTAGTGCTAGATCTAACACCTGGATAGGACTCTGACGTGCACATTATAGTTGAGCTCTTACCTTAGGTTTACTCTAAGAAATGTCACTTATTCTAGATTTCTTTCTGGTCCCAATCCTTATTTTGGTCAGAGACTGATGTCCTTTTTCCAATAATAACAAATGTTTTTGCTCTGAACCTTACTTCCAAAATCTGGGTCCTCTATGATTTTCAGCACTCCCTGACGCTGTGTTGACTGCCTCCCTGAAATTTACTGCTCAAACATCTAACTCCTTGGGGCCTGGATTTAGCTTAGTTGGTAGAACACTGCTCTATACTCTGTGAGGACCGGGGTTTGATTCCCAGCACTGCAAAAATGGGAAAAGGACTTGGCAATCAATTCTCGAGGCAATTTTGAAACAATCAGCCATTGAAAACCCTATGAGGATCACTATGAGTTGGATTCAACTTGATGACACCTAACAACAACAACACATCCAATTTCAGAATCTCCATGCAGAAAGGGTCTGTGCATACATTCTATGCCACACCTGTGCATTTCTCCACAGGCCAACTCTTCTAGGCAATGCTACAGTTAATTGCAGAATTTAGCAGAGTGATATTTTGGATTGTAAACCCTGATTTGTAACACACTTAAAAATTATTGCACAAAGAAATGATAAATGAATATGTTAATTAGCCATATCTGCTCAATCTACAGTGAATACATGTATCAAAACATTACATTGTACCATACACACACACACACACACACACACACACACACATATATCATGCTTATTTATCAATTAAGAAATGAAATTTTAAAATGGTAAATGTATGGTGGAAAACAAGTGATACATTACTCTTTCTTACCATTTCCATGAAAGATAAAAAATAAGTTTTTTAGAACCTATATACCCTCCTTCACCTTCTGTTCAGGTGGCACCAGATATGGATGGGAGATTTAGGAATGGAGAAGAATGAGCAAGATCCCCTCTTCTCTTCTAGAAGTGTGTTTTATTCCTAGTCCACATCTCTCACACACTTATCCATGGATTCCCAACTCTTCTTCTCACCCATCCTTTGTAGTTTATCACCCCATGTTAAGGAAAAAGTTAGATATTGCACTATTCCTGCATTGTTTGAACAGTTTTCTTTATTATGAAAAATTGCCTACAGATTGATAGCATGTATGAAAGTTATAATAAATCATGTAGAAAGGACTGCCTAGCTACACACAGTTTTTGATAATAAATAGTTCATTATGTGGCAATACTTCATAACTACACACAATTTCAATAATCAACATAATTAACTAACTGGAATGTAAAAGGCAAAATAAAATGAAAGCAAAGTATAATAAAATAAAATGTGCTTCAATAAGTAATTATTTGGGCACATGTATACTAGAAATCTTATAAAGGAGTTCCAGTTCTTGAATACTTACAATGTACCTCTTTTGATATAGAAGACATAAGGGCAAAAGCCATTCCATATGGTATAGAGTTAATGATGGGCACTCAAATTAAGCGGATAAATAAAGCCTAGAGGCACAGAGGAATCACAAACCCAGTATCTTAGTGTAAGGTAAAGGAAATGCCAAAACAAGAGGGAATAAGATTAAGAGTAAGTTACAGACTGTCACAATGGAGAGAGTGAGAAAAAATCATAGTGCCTCAAGTGACCTTCTGAGTTATATCTGAAGTTATAGTATTGAAATTATTCTCTTTGTTTTAGCACAAGATGTTGCCGTAAATGCATTGTGTACTGAAATCCTTTTCAATTACATATGTACCTGGAAATGTTGGAATACATTGAGTCAACAGAATGTGTGGAGTAAAACATTGAATAGTTTCAAGATGTTGTCTTTATGCTAATTAAGCTTTTTTAAATAAGATCTCCTACATCACTGAAATTTTAGAGTAATTTCTTATAAAACACTCTCAGTATTATTATGTATTAAAATACTACCAATTGATATTTTAAGGATTAATTCAGTAGGACATTTCAAAGACCCATAATACCCATAATACCAATGTTGTTGGTTGTTGAGTGCCATCAAGTCAGATCCAACTCATAGCAATACTCTGTACAACAGAACAAAACATTACCCAACACTGTGCCAAGCACACACAGTTGTAGACACTATGTTTCTTCTCATTTTGAGTCATGCCACATCAGCAAAAGGAGGTCCCTGGGGCTTTACTCACATCATTAAGGTTGAGTTTACTTTGAGGAGGGAACTCTTTCACAGTCATCTCTTGAACACCTTCCAGCCCGGGGGACTCATTTTCCAGTACTATATTTAATAGTGCTTCTCTGCTATTCTTAGGGTTTCCAATGGCTAATTGTTTCAGGAGTGGGCTGCCGTGTCCATAGTCTGTTTAATCTAAAGGTTCAGCTGAAACGTGTCCACTGTGGGTGGCTCTCCTGGTATCTGAAATATCGGGCTGGGATTTAGCTCAGTTGGTAGAGCGCTGTGCTGCAGTCTCTGGGGTCCTGAGTTCAATTCCCAGCACCGCAAAAATGGGAGAAGGACTTGGCAATCCACTCCCAAGGCAATCCCGAAACAGTCAGCCGTTGAAAACCCTATGAGGGTCGCTATGAGTCGGATACCGACTCGAGGGCACCTAACAACAACAGCTTTCAGCATCTCAGCAACATGCAAGCTGCTGCAACACAAGCTGACAGACGTGTGGGGGCATAATACCAATAGTACATACACTCTTAATCACAAATTTCTGAAGTTACCCACATAAGGGTTGTATTAGGAGATGGGGGGAAGGAGAAGAAACTGACTCATGTAATTATGGAACTTTTGAAATCCTACAATTTGCCATCTACAAGCTGGAAAGGAAAGGTTGTGGCATAGCTGAAGGTAAGAGAGGCAGAGAGCTAATGGTTTCTATTCCCATCTGGTTCTGTAGGCCTGAGAAACAGGAACTCCAACGCAGAAGAAGGTGAATGTCAGTCTAACCATAAACTCAATCTTCCTCTGTCTTTCTGCTCCACTCAGGCCTTCAGTGGATGGGATGAAGCCTGGGAACACTGGGGAAAGCTACGTGCCATACTCCGTCAGCAACTCAGATGCTAATGTCTCCAGGAAAACTGCAGAGACACTCCCAGAAATAATGTTTAGTCAGCTATTTGGGCATCTCATAGCCTAGTCAAGTTGTTGTTGTTGTTAGGTGCCGTCGAGTCTGTATCCGACTCATAGTGACCCTCATAGGGTTTTCAATGGCTGACTGTTTTGGGATTGCCTTGGGAGTGGATTGCCAGGTCCTTCTCCCATTTTTACGGTGCTGGGAATTGAACTCGGGACCTCAGAGACTGCAGCGCAGCACTCTACCCACTGAGCTAAATCCAGTAGATACTCTAAATTAGCCCCAATAAGATAAAGAAGTCCGAAGTTTCTTTTGTTCCCTTCCAAATCAAAGATGCCTACAGTCCTCTAACTGCTGTCCTGGATTTTGTGTTTATAACTCCTTTGGGCTTTTATTTAGTTTTTACGTACATGAATGCATTCCTTAGACTATAGTTTTGCATAGCCATGAACCTTATAGATTTTTATCTTAGTGCATATTGTTTTTTCCAAATCTTGTGTGAGGTCATACATTGTGATTGTGAGAGTCATTGAGGTTGACATATGTTACTCTAGCTCATTCATTTTGAATGGCAGTTTTCTACCAAATGAATTGCTGCTGTTGTTAGTGCCCTTCAGTCTGGTTCAACTCATAGCAACCCTATGTACAGCAGAACAAAAAACTACTCAACACTGTCATGTGATCTTTTTCATGCTTAAGTCCATTGTTGCAGACACTGTGTCAATCCATCTAGTTGAGGGGTTTCTATCTTTCTTTTTTTTTTTTTCATTTACCCCCAGCTCTTCCAAACATGATATTCTTAACCAGGGTTTGGTCCCTCCTGACTACATGTCCAAAATACAAAAAATGCAAACTAGCCATTCTTGCTTCCAAGGAGCACTCTGGTTGTACTTCTTCTAGGACAGAACTGTTGGTTCTTTTGGCAGTCCATGGTATACTCAATATTTGTCTCCAGTACCATAATTCTGAAGCGTCATTTCTCCAGGCTCTCTTATTCAGTGTCCTGCTGTCACAGGACATTTTTGTTGGTGTATGGTGCCATAATGTTCTGGGTTTTGGTTATTCTCGCAGGTGTGTAGAATGTCTTACTGTTGTTTTAGTTTGAATTACTCTGATGACATGTGATGTGCACCATCTTTTCACACTATCTATCTATCTATCTATATATATATATATAATTTCTAATTATTATTTTTTTGCCAATTAACTTTTTCAGTACTTTCCCACTCTATACTGACCCTACTGTCTGTAACCATTGCCCAAGTTTAGGTTCTCATTACCTCTTACCTTGAATATTATAATATCATTTCACAAAAGACTAACTTACATATAAAAAAGTGCATGGGTAATATAATACAGCATAACTAATTTTTGAAGAAATGCACACTTTACCATTGCTTATGCATATGCAACAACATGATGGATGCAGGGAATGCTGATGTCTGGCTGCCACAGCATTCTCTGGTATGCCTTCCAGTATTTTCACCTCCCCTGTAAAATTTAAAGAAAAGTTAAAGCAACCAAAGAACTTAAAAATCAAAGAGATTCACCTCCTTTAGGAATGAAGGTTTGGATCAACCTACTAAGGTATAAACATTTACAATCTGAAGTCTTGGCCAAGGACAAAGGGAACATGAACGATATAATGGCGGAAGGAAGCTATAAAGAACGTAGCTTTGTGACCTGTTACAAAAATAAAGATTGTAACAGCTCTTAATATTTTCCTTTTTTCTTGGCATGTCTGTGTGTGTGCACATGTGTTTGTATGTAGTATATTATTTTCTTATTTTCTTATTTCCCCTTATTATTTCGTTTCAGATCACTAATGGTAACAGTTCACTCTAAAATTTACTTATTAAGAAATAGAGTATTCAGTGGAGGCTGTGAATCACTTTGAGGAGCAATTAATAGCACCCAGAGACAGGCAGTGTGACTCTTCCAGAGCAATGGATGCAGTGACTATTGGGACTTGATGTCTGTTCTTTGGGGGGAGGGTGTAGGAAGGAGTATGTATGTATGTATATGGAATAGTTGTGTCTTGTTAGGTGAAAATGAAGTTTCATTTTTGTTATTGAATAGATAAATGTCCATATATTTGGACACTGAACAGTCAAGATGGTAAACTACACCAATTATTATACTGCTGTATCTCATCATTAAACCTGCCCTTCTGTATGGTGACTTGTGGTGCTGGAGGTGGGGCCCTGGAACCACATTCTTCCTTATCAGGGGGTCCCCACTTGGCCCAGCAAGTAGGGAGCATAACAGGGAGAGTGAAGGTTGAGGGAAGGAAAAGGGACTTGTGGGCTCTGCTCTGCCAGCCTCCCATCAGCCATGGCCTCCGTGTAGCAATGGAAATTCCATTTTGTAGTTTTATTCATCTTGCTAAAACCAACACAATGTGCTCCCCCACTGGCCCTCTTCTGTAAGACTGAGAGCTATAGATTTCTTATTTTGTGTCCAAAGCCCTAAGTTTGAATCATTTAAAAATATTCTTCTTGTAGGCACAGTCCTAGGGGTGAAACCCCTTTCATTCACAACTGTATTTGTAATGCCTTGCTTCTTGGCATCTTGTTAGGTGCCCCCAAGTCATGTCTGACTCATAGCGACCCTCATAGGGTTTTCAATGGCTGGTTGTTTCAGTTGTTTTGGGAGTGGATTACCATGTCCTTCTCCCATTTTTGTGGTGCTGGGAATAGAACCCAGGACCTCAGACACTGCTCTCTACCAACTGAGCTAAATTCCTCCTGACAGCCCTTCCTAATTCCCTTCTTCCTTCCTTCCTTCTTTTCTTATTTCTTGAATTTTTCAAGGTTTTTCATTTTAAATCCATTTTATTGAGATGTAATTCACATTCAAAAAGTTCTCCCATTTTTACTGTGCATGCCAGTTATATTTCACAAGTGAATTCACCCACATAACCATCACTGTAATCAACATATGAAATGTTTCCCACACCTAATATGTTCTCTTGTGTCCTGAAGGTAACTCTTCATCCACACAAAGTCCAAGGCAGTCCTACATCTTCTTTCTGCCATTTGTTTAGTAGTTTTATCTGTTCTTGAATTTCATGAAAATCAAATCATTTAGCATGCACTCTTTTGCATTTGCCTTCTTTTAATGATCATAATATTTGAGGGTTCACCTATTAATATCATCAATAATTGTTTCCTTTACATTGCTGAGTAGTATTTCATTGGATGAACATGTCAAAATATATGTGCCATGTGCTTCTCCTGTTTTTGTGGTGCTAGGGATCAAACCTGGATCCTCAGAGAGTGCAAAGCAGCACTCGACCTAGTGAGCTAAACCCCCGCCCTATAATGGTATAAAACATTTCGTAATATTTTGCAATATATTATGATGGAAATATACAAAAAATTCAGCAAAGCTGACATTTTGTAGTGAATAAAGTTATATCACTATTGTAGTTTACCATTATTTTTATATTTGCTTTATTACATATACATCTCAATATTTATCCCTCTGATTTCCATTAATTCATCATTTTGCTGCATTTAAAGGTAAACTACAGACACAAGAATGCTTATTAAAAATATTTCATCATGCATTTCATTCTTAAATTTCAATGCTTGTTTAATTTTTTTCCATTTGTGGGAGAATTTGATTACTCAAAAGTCAGTTCCAAGGAGACTGTAAATCTAAAGGTGAAAGGCAAATACTATAGTTGCTAGAAGTTATATAAAAGAATACCTTAATGATATTGTGATGAAGAATCATTTCTTTAACCAGATATAGCAAGCCATGTGGGAAAAGATTACAGCTAATTAGCAAAGATTTCTTTCTTATCATTGAAAGATACTATTAAAGTGTAAGAAGATATCTGTAATATACATATGCTCAGTAAAGGGCTTATCTCACAACAATATAAGAATTCCTACTAGTCAGTAAAAAAGTACAACCTAGTGGAAAGAAATAAAGGTCTGAACTAGGCCTTCTACATAACAGGGATATCCAACAACAAAAGAAAATATTAAAACATGCCCAATAGACTTTGTAATTAAAACCACAGAGAGAATATTTTTAAACTCCCAGCATGACAAGAATAAGAAATGATGACTTCATTAAATGCTGGTAAAGATGTAGACCAATGAGAACACTTAATTACCACTAATCAAAGTATACATTTTTATAAACACTTTGAGAAACTCTTGGGTATTACCCAATAGCATCAAACATATGTATACTCTATGACACAAGTGTTTTATTATTCAAAACACATTCAACAGAAATGTGTGCAAATACGCACCAAAAGTTATATAAAATGTTAATATGAGCAAATAATGCAGCATTTGCTCCAAACTTGAAAAACTCACATGTTCATCAATAACAGATTAAATAAATGACATACTTTCAGACAATGGACTGCCAAACATCACTGAAATTGACATAATTATAGCTATAGGTGGTAACACACATGAATAGCACAAACACAGCTTGGTGAAAGGAGACTTACATAAAAGAATGCATACTGTAAAATTCCTTTCATAAAAAGCCCAAAAACATGCAGAGGTAATCAGTGGTATTTGAGAAGTAGGAGGGGTAAAGATTGGGAGTGAGTACAAGGGAGACTTCCGGGTGGTTGATAATGTTCTTTTCTTTAACCTGGTGGTGATTACTTTATTCACATTGTGGTAATTCATTGAGCTGTTCCCAGATGATGTTTGCAGTTTTCTGTAGCTATTTCATTCTTTAAGCAAGATTTTTTAAATTACTGGTTATACAATATATATAATGATGTTCCTCCCCTTTACCACCCTTGGCCCTCATGACTTCGCACAGTGTGGCCCCTGCCTTTCAGTACTTCTTTTTATCCCTTATGCTCCACCCACACTGATCAACCTCTTTTCCCTACACTCACTCAGAATTTTCCATTTTTCTTGCTTTGCTCATTTTATTCCCTCTTCCTTTAAATACCCCCCAAACTGCCTCCACCATTTTTCAAATTTCATCCCAAATGCCATTTCTCAATTAAAAATCTTTTCTGAATCTTCCATTTTAGCCTAATTTTTTTCTTTCTCTGAAAACCCCTGATATATATTTTCTACCTTTCTTTTGACAATTATATTTCATTTTTAATGATAGCAACTTGAGTGTCTATCCTGTTCTACTGTCCATTCAAACTCAAGAGGGAAAGAGAGAAAAACTAATGGAGGGAAATTAGATTAATTTTGAATGTAAACTTATTATGGAAATTTTCAAGCATCCGATAAAGTAGAGAGAATGGTATACTATATCTGTATGTACCCATAGCTCAGCCTCAACAACGGTCATAGTTCTGATTCAGTTCAATTTTGACCTCCTTATTAATTGAATGATCACAAATCTTTGGGATGAAAATTTAGTTATTGCCTGTAGAATGGATGTTGTTGTTGTTGTTAGGTGCCGTCGAGTCGAGTCCGACTCATAGCGACCCTATGTACAGCAGATCAGAACACTTGCCGATTCTGTGCCAGGCAAACCATCTTATTTATGTTTAAGCCCATTGTTGCAGACACTGTGTCAATCCATCTCGTGGAGGGTTTTCCTCTTTTCCGTTGACCTGCCACTCTTCCAAACATGATGTCCTTCTCCAGGGATTGTTCTCTCCTGACTACATGTCCGAAATATTAAGACGCAGTTTGGCCATTTTTGCTTCCAAGGAGCACTCTGGTTGTACTTCTTCTAGGACAGATCTGTTGGTTCTTTTGGCAGTCCATGGTATATTCAATAGACGTCTCCAGCACCACAATTCAAAAGCATCAATTCTTTTTCTGTCTCTCTTGTTCAATGTCCAGCTTTCACAACCATATGATGCGACTGAAAATAC
>VMDO01030031.1:0-21869 GCA_007922755.1 Pedetes capensis | reverse complement strand
CACTGAAGAACTTAAATAATTCCATCTCAGCGAATAATCTAAAATTACAATTTGTTTAAAAATAAATGAATGAATAATATATCATTAGCTGATTTACTGTTGAATATTATCCTCTTTTCAATAATGTCTATGATTTATGTAAGAGTTTATAATATACAATAATTTTACATATAATGAAATTGTAAGTTTCTGTTTCCAAAAACGTGCTCTATGCTTTCAAAAAGTTATGAAAAATAATAGAAAAATATGAAATTTAAGTAGCATAGCCAGGTCCATATATTTTTATAGTATTGGGTAAATATATAGAGGGAAATAAGATTATTAATAAAGATTATTAATACAGAATGAGAGAAGATCAGAGTAAAAGAGTGAGCTATACTCATAAGAGAATGGGCTTTGAACATTTCTGGATAAGCATGTGATGTCTTCAAAATTATGATTGAGGAATCTTAACCTCAAGGCAGAATAAATTAAATAGATGTGATAGTCCTAAAATCCCATATCATTTTATAATATAGTTAATTAGCAAGTTAATTAGCAATTTTTAACAGATAAATTTTCATATGCAGACATTTTATAGAAAAAATCCAATTTTTTAATGAACTGGCTTTGCTAGATATTTTCATACCCTGTAGGTATACTTTGTAGTCACTTCTTGGTCCTACTTAGGTTTAAAGAAGATGAAGATCGCCTGCTTCATGTTTTAGCCTCTTACCTGTTGTCTTATCCTCTACCCTGGCTTTTAACCATTAATAGATACATTTTCTCCAATTTTTTCACTTTGCTATATATTAGTATTTTCTAGTACTTTAGATACTGATCACCTTCCCCTTCATAATTACCTTCATGCTCATAATTTAAAGAGCCATCAAAGCTATTTTAAACTATCCTAAGTGGCAAATTAATTTCACGATTATAATCATGGCCATCAATACTGAAGAAGAAAAATGCTTACAAAACAAAATAATTCAGTTAAATGTGTTTGGCATTATCAACAAACTAATAATATTAACCAAAAAAATTAGTAGCCATGAATTTATGTATGGAAAAAGATTTTGGAATTACATATTTCTATAAGCCATTATTCTTTTATTATGAGAATGGAGTTTCTTTTAGCTCATTTTATAAAGATTGGAACCTAAGATATTTTACAACTTTAGAAACAAATATGAACATTCATAACCTATTTATTGTGTTTATGATGACTTCCTACTCATTTCATCATTTTAAAATCTTCTGGAAAGTACTAGGTACTTTTTAACTGTCTGTACAGAGCATCAGCATGAGTTTAGGAGTAAGGGTAAGTGATCTCATGCCATACAAGGTTTTTAGAGGACAGAGGTATCTGAATGGAAAGAACCCGGTATCCCATGACTTGTGATATCATCATTCATTCTAGGACCCCACTTCTTATCTGTAAATTAAGATAATATCAATGTACCCAGAGAGAAAATATTTAAAGAACAAGAAATATAGAATAAGTTACTATAAAAATAAGAAATGGATATAACTTTCAGTGTCTTTCTAAAATAAAGTTCTGAAGATCATCGTGGCGGGGTGTTGTGGCACATACCTTTAATTCCAGCTATTTCAGAGGTTCAGATGGGAGTATTGCAGTTTGGAGGCTAGAGGCAGCTTGTTCAACTTAGTGAACTCTATCTCACAATAAAATTGAAAAAAGGACTGGATGTGCAGCTCAGTAATAGAACACTTGCCTAGCATGTGTGAGGTCCTGGGTTCAACACTCTAGTACTACAAAAGAAAAAAAATACATTGTCATGTGTCAATACATGCAAGTATAAGCTTAAGTACAATCTAACTTTTTAAAATGGGTGACCAGCACTAATGCAATCTTTAATTTTCCCTTCTAGGGGCAATTGGATTGGAGAAGCACCATATAAAGTAGGAGTGCCATGTTCATCTTGTCCTCCAAGCTATGGAGGAGCGTGTACTGACAATCTGTGTTTTCCAGGAGTAACATCAAACTACCTATACTGGTTTAAATAAGCTTACCTTTTTCTCCAGGAAATACAATGGTTTCTGGGAATTGTAAGCATATATATATATTGAACTTTGCACATATTATACATATTTTATAATAATCTTGTTTTCATTTTAGTATTCATTGGTATAGTGTCTGTCTATTATGTTTTTCAATCCATACTCAAACCATACATTTCTCTTTTCTGACCTCTAAGTCTAAATTCAAATATTGTATATGTAATGATAACATAGTTAATGGACCCAATTCCAAAATTTGCATTCCAGGGTAATTATATTATTATGTTCCTAAGGAATAAAATATATGTTCAACCTGTAATATGTGTATGCATATGTATGTACATATATATGTACAGACATCTGCACACATACATAATATGCAATGGAACACATAGATAATAATATGATACCATAGTTAACTTGAGGGAAATTTTAAAAATGCCAAAATGCATTCGAGATGGTAAGGCATCTTCAGTACCATTTCTACAATACATACAAAATGATAGTTTACAAAATAATACTCAGTGATATTTGGAAATAATAATTGGATTAAATAATCATAAATTTAACTCTGGACCCATTTTATCTTATTTGAGTTTACCAAAGCATAATTCTCAACTTATGTAAGTTTTCAAAAGATGCCTTTTGCTTAGTTTCATTTAATTGAATCAATAGTCATGTGTTCAATGCTTACTACATGTGAAGTACACAGTTGGTTGTGTTCTGATAATGCAAGGATAATTAGATATGGTTCCTGCCAATAAGAAGCTCACAAGGATATTCAGGAAGTAATGCAGCCTACTGGTTTTACAGCAAATTTGCTTTTGTTGTTGTTGTTAGGTGCCATTGAGTTGGTGTCCAACTCATAGTGACCCTGTGTACAACAGGCAAAACATTGTTGTTAGTGCTTCTCTGCTATTCACAGGGTTTTCAATGGCTGATTGTTTTTTGGGAGTGGGTTGCCAGGTCCTTCTCCCAAGCCTACCATACCTGGGATTCCCAGGCAGTCTCCCATTCAAGCACTAAGCAGGCCCAACCCTGCTTAGCTTCTGAGGCCTGATGGGATCAGACACCACAGTGCTACGGCTGCAGGCTAAATTTGTGTTTAGCAAATCAATGTTCATGTAGTTCTGAGGAAGCAAACACAGCAAGTGTTCTTTTGCATGTAGAATAAATAATAAGCCATGCTGTCTAATATGTGAAATTCTGATTCCCAGGAAAAATTATCTACAGTACTTGAAACAAGAAGGAGGAAGGGAAGAATTAGGAACTGCTCAGATTTCCACAGTAGAATAAATAAAGCTGAAAGCAAGACCTCCAGAAAACTGATGAAGCCCAAGACAAGTAAGGTTTAAAGGACAGGTATGAAAAGTTGCAGAAATAGAGTAATTGCACAAAAGGACCAGGAAGAGACTTTCTGAAGAACACATCCTGAGTATTTAGAACATTTTGAGGCTCATCCTGAAGGGTTGAAGGGTTTCAGAAAGGGATGTGTGATGTGCCAAGGGCACCTCTATCTCTTCTTTGTTTGCCTGTTGTTTGGTGAGAATCGATCTACCTATCATCTTGGTCCTTTGAGTATCATATTAAAGATCACTCATGCATAGGACATACAGTCAGGATTTTGTTAAGATAGTTCTTTTTGGATGTTTTTATAAGGACTAATGGCCAAATGATATTTTTATGTTTCTGTAGAAGAGTAATGCTTAGATTCCCATTAATTTTGATTATGAAAATAAATAAGTTGTAATGGAAATTTCCCTTAAATGATTTGGAAATTCTTCATTTATAAAATCTTTTTCAGAGAGGAGAATACAACATCTGGCTCAAGACACTTAAGTTATATTTCAAATGTACGAGTGTTTTATTCACATTGTGTCATGCTTCTATAGATTTGCAGAGCAAGCAAACATGGTTAGTTCCAGAATGCAAATAACAGAAGGAAGTTACTTGTTTAAATTCTGTCAAATTTGCAGTTACTTAGGGTGGATGCATTGGAAGATCACAGATAGTTAATTAGATCCATTCAATGGCAGAAGAATCCACCATCTGGAGATTGGGTCTACTTGATGACAAACAACTGGCCCAATTACTTTCACAAATTCAATATGGTGACCAAATGTTTTGTTATCATGCTACCCTGCCTTTGTGGGCACATATACGGTCCTATGAAAAATAAATATTTTGGATAATAAAATGGAGAACTGAAGTAATTATATGAACTATTCCCTAATCCAACTTTCATATACACTATTTAGGCAATTAGCCTATTAGTGGGATATTGCTTGATTTACTTAGTGTTTCCATACCCAGTGTTACTGTGGTATTCTACCAAAACTGTAGTAAGTACTACTAAACAATAGTCAACTATTTTCATTTCCAGTTCTCTGGCTGCCTTGCTTGTTTTTTCAGTTCTAGAGAATAACAATGACATTTGCTATGTGTTTCATGGTGAGTTCTAGAATGGTAAATTTACCATACTAACAGAAATATATGAATATTAAAATTATCATTAATAGAGCTCTTCTTTGGCATGAACTTTCTCTAGTTCATTGTTTTGATCTCGGCGTGTTATATAGTGGCTGTAATATAATAAATGTTTAGTAAATGTTTACTTGAATGGATTTTTAGAATTAGCTAAAAGTCTAAAATTGCAACAATTGAAAGGAATCTTACCTTTTCCATGCTTTTTAAAGACAAAAAGTCCTTAAATATAAAGCTTTGAATATAACAAAAATCTGAAGCATCAAACATATTGGATGAAGACTAGGGTCTCCACACTTACATAACAGTTCTAAACCACAACTAGAACCATGAGTTTATTTATACTTACACAATTAAGCTTAAAATATAACGGGTATATATGTTATTCTATCTGTACTTTTTAAAGTTAGTAATATAAAGTGGCCATGTGAAATATTTTATTTTTAAGGCTAATGCAAATGAAAGTTTGCTAGTATCAACACAGTGTCTCATATTTTTCACAGCATGCATCAATGGTGCTAGAATAAGTACTTTGCACTGTAATTCCCAGAAGCAGAAAGGGTCTGGGTATAAACTATTTCATAAGAGCAGCTTTAAATAGTCAGTATTGAAATTCTCATTTGGAAAGATTTCCTTCAAAAGAAATAGTGATTGGCACGTATATTCTATAGCATTGATTTTTTTCATTCCACCCTTTATTGAGTAGAAAAGTCAAAACATTCTGTTACAATACAGATTTTCTGACCTTTATGTAAGAAAAAGACTGAACAATCCTCCCATAATTTTAGCTACTAAATTGATGGATTTTTATAGAATTGCCTATGAATTATGTAAGCATAGGCTTAATATTATTTGTTATCATACATATGTTTGCTTTAGACATATGGAAGGGACAATTATTATTGCTATTATTTTTGCTTTTGTTCAACAGTCTAAACAGTCTAAACGTCATTACTTCATTGGCCCATCAGAGGCTCTACAAACTTCATTTGGCAGTACTATGACTTGCATTTGAAGCGGTCATGGAAACAGCCATTTGCAAGTTCCATGCAGCTTTAGCACAGTATGACCAAACAGGAGGGCAAATTCAACCAATGCAATTGACTCCAGATATTTGAATTGAAACAATATACCTGTGTTTTCTCATTTATACATGCTTGTGGCAAATCAATTTATAAGGTCTACTTAATTATGCCAGTTTAAATGTTTTAGGTTCATACCTTGCTTATTAAATAAATCCACAAACTAAACAGATAAGTTGAATGGTTCCGTAAAGGAAAAGTAATGCTGAGAACTTGGTCTGTGTTTTCCCCCTGTATAACAACATACCTTAGATTCCACAATATCATAGGGTACAAATTTTGACATAGATGGAATCCCTTACCTATTGAAATATTTGGAGAGGGTAAAGTTACATTTGTATTAATATCTGTCATTATTTTTTCTTTTATAGGGTTTTTGTATTGTTATATGTGTAGGTAAAAACATTTAAACACATGCAAAATGATATTTCAAGATTATATCATGATTTATCTTTGAATTATGAAGAGTCAATCAAAAACTTAGAAAGTTTAACAATTCACTGGCTAATGGTGCTGAAAACACAATATGATCACCATATTCTTGCTACAATTTTGAGGTTTTTTGGCAACTAAAGTTATCATTAAGTGTAAACTAACAATATCTATTCTGGTGCTAGCTATATGGTGCTAAATGAGTTGTTAATGTTAATGGTTTTATAAATGCTCCTTTTATTCATTCAATTCTTGATTCAGAAATATTAATAAAAATTCTATTATAAATTAATCTTCACCAATGTAAGCCAGATAAATCTGTTGTCTTTATTTAAACGTCAAAAATTACTTAGATGTTGCAGAATGTAAATATATTTCTTTAACAGTCATCAATTTTATTCTTTAAAGCATTTTTTAGCTTGATGATGTCTAAATTTAAGTATCACCTGAAGGGTTAGATTATGTTATCCATGCTGCAGGCCATGGCGCCCTCTGGTGGTTGTGAAGACAAATTCTTAATGGCTATTTGGCCTTCAACAACAGCCACAGTGAGTTTAGTAAAAACTTGATGGTATTAGAGTTCTCTAGTATTCCCTAAATCTGACAGTATTTACAAGTGCTCGATTTCATTGACATCCTTTCCCAAGAGGATAAAAGAGAGTTAATATATCCTGATATCCACTTTCCTAAACCATATATATATATATTCCATGTCTAAGGTGCTTATTCCAACTCCACAGCACCTAACAACAACAACAACAAGGTGCTTATTAAAGTGTTTTTACTTTTTTAACAAAATTTTGCTGAAATGTATTTTTATTTGGTTTACATCAACACATACAATTATAATTACAATGAACAAAAGGAGTTATAATTGTATCTCATGATCAGGAGTGATTATTTTTATTTAGCCTAGGGCTGGGATTTGGCTCAGTTGGTAGAGTGCTGCGCTGCAGTCTCTGAGGTCCTGAGTTCAATTCCCAGCACCGCAAAAATGGGAGAAGGACCTGGCAATCCACTCCCAAGGCAATCCCGAAACAGCCATTGAAAACCCTATGAGGGTCGCTAAGAGTCGGATACCGACTCGACAGCACCCAACAACAACAACAAGTGCATAAGCTAAAAAAGAGATATACAAAAAATAGCTATTACATATATAGAGAGAGTGATCTCTCTACCTTCAACTGCTGATTTATAATTCAGCAATGTTCTTTGGTCAGCCTATTGAACTAATGATAAAATTTTATTATTCTATTTAAAGTCCTCCTAGTCTACCAATTATACATAGAAGGTGAGGATTATGTCACCTGTAACTAATGAAGGCAATGAATAGTCTCAGGTAAATTTCAGTTGAGACACATAATTGGGTGGGTATGATAAATCATCTGTTTTGACAGATTTTTTAAGCTATGGTAGCATAACCAAATAAAATTTATCTTGAAACTATTTTCCAAATTGATGTTTTTAAACTTTTTAAAGCAATAGAAACTCATATGATATAAATCATATGCAAAGCTCTAAAATACATATAAAATGGATCTATCCTTTTCCCCACACTTTCTGTAGTGCCTGGGAAATTTTGTCTCTGATCCCTAAGATTCCATAAAGGAACACAACATTCATCTAAATTATACAGTTCTCTCCATTTACTCTAAAATGACCAGCTAATGAAAATAATTTTAAAAAACCACACAAACAAAAAACAAAGCCTAAGAACATTTGAAAGCCTAAATTATTTTGACTGTTCTTTTAAATACATCATTCACTTTGCATGTGTTAACAGCCTATTAAGTTTTGTGGAGAATCAAATGCTGGACTAAACTGGTGCTTGGTTACATATTACAACATCTTGTGTTTTATTATTTGATAAGCCGAATTTTGGTACTATAATATGAGCTAATAATTGTGATACAAATATGAAAAGTCATGTTTTACAAATGTTAGTATGTTTCAAATATTTATATCATTCTAAAATATACTGTATCACCTCAGATTTTTTTAAAAAAACAGATTAATTTGGAAAAGTTTGATTCATTACCTAATGCTGTGGAGGTGAAAGGTGCCTTTAATGTTGTGACGTGATATCATGAATGTGTACATACTTCACACTTGTGTAAACCTCCATGCTTATGAAACATAACAAATGTAGCTTTTTAAGCAGCACTGTATTATTTTTCTCTCAATAAAAGATTATAATTCCTTATTTTGTATAAGTCTATCTGATTGTTTTCTTTTTAATAATCAATGTAGAACTAAATGACATAATTTTGATAAGAAATGACTTTGTTTTCTTAAGCAATGATTATAACTTTAATGAATCACTGAAATACATCATTTCCTACCTTTTTGTTGTTTTTCTTTCTTTTGACTACCTCCTACTTTCCTTCTTCCCTTCTTTTTTCACTAAATTCCAGAAAATACTTTAAAGTATCAGCGCAAAAGATATTTCATGGACAAAGAAGAAAAGAATAATTTATTGAGACACTCCCAGTCAGGAAAATTGCTGCAGTTGGCCAGGAATATTGTTATGTTTCTTCATACCAAGGACAAACTCACAGGCCAATTCCACCGAGAAGTAACAACATCCACTGATTAATTAAATTTCTTCCTACTGTGTTACAAGATAAGGAAACCTCACTAAGTCATTTCAAAGAAAGTCTCCCATGTGGCTCTCTGGCTGTCTCTCTGTTTCTCTCTTTTTAGTCCTCCTTTGTGCACATCAGTTCCTACGCTTTTAAACCTCAGTTTCTCATTCATACTTCTAGAAGCTCTGTCCATCTCCAGAGGTGGTGGGGTTCATTCATCAACTGAGCATGTGCGTGTGTGTTGCGTGTTGCACATTCTCGCAGCAATAGATGAGGCCTGAGTGATGCCAACACAATGTCATCTTCCTAGCCTTGCACACATCTAAAGATGCAGAAATAGGGTGTGGAAGGGGATAATTCCATGCACTCTTTCCCACCAGAGAGAGCTCTGGCCAATGCTCTCATGCAAAGCAAGCACACCCTGACAAGGCGAGCATCAGCTGTCCTGGATCCAGCAGACTGCGCTCTTGGGAGCTCAGCCTCTTCCTGCTGCCACTCACATCTGACCTAGTTCCTTCTGAGGCAGTGACTTTAGCATTGTAGTGCCAGGGAGCACTGACTTGCTCCTGTGCCATGCTTCCACCCAGAAGGAGTGACAGGTTCTTCTTAGCGAACTGAGGAGATGGTAGCCATCCTACTTGAATCTCTCTGACCCTAGAAGAAAGACAAGGGATATCTTTGCAGGTTCCCTTCATGAGTATCCTATTATTTGAAAGGAACATGTCAGTTTTTGAAGGGATATGAGTTTTACTAAGCTTGAGCACAGACAGGAATTCATTCTGTGAATTTCTACATAATATATTGAACAATGTAATTAATTACTATCTCAAAAACATTGTTCTAAAAGCAAAAAGTGCATAAAAACTGTATAACCCTATTTCATTTCTAAAAATTAAAATACATGTGAAAATTCTGTAATTTATAGAATTTGTCACTATCTTTAAAAATTACATATGCTTTTAACCTTTGACCCAGAAGTTCCTCTTCCAGAAATCTTTCCCTGCAATACACTGGCAATATATGAAATGACGTGTACAACATTGAGTATTATAGTATTTGTAATAGCAAAAGACCAGATATAACCTCAAGGTCTATCAGAAAGGGGTTGGCCAAATGATACATACACATGAGGGAATACTATTGTCCTAGTCTGCCTGCATTGTTATAACAAAGTAACAGACTGGGTGGCTTATAAACTACAGAAACTCATCCTCCCAGTGCTGCAAGCTGGCAGTTGGTCAGAGATCAGGGTGCCAGCATGGCCAGGTTCTGGTGAGGGCCCTCATCAGAGTTTCAGACTGCTGCCTTCTCCTCATGTCCTCATGTGCCAGAAAGAAGGTGATACAGCTCTTTAAAGCCTCTTTTACAAGGACAGTCATCCAATTCCTGAGAGCTTCACCCACATGTCCAATTACCACCCAAGGGCCTCACCTCTTATTACTGTGACATTAAATGTTAAGATTTCAATGCATGAATTTTGTGGAGATACACTTAGTCCATAGGAACCATACAGAAAACAAAATAAGAAAAACAGAATGAGAAAAAAAAATTCTCAAAAAGGGGTCTACCAGGATATGTTGCTAAGTAAAAAAGAATGATAAGTAACAACAGAGCTAGCATGCTCCCTTGTAAGAAAAATTGGAAGAAGGATACACAAAACACACATGAGTTTGGAATACTACTTGTTTTTACTCACAAAAAAAAAAGTAGAATGATGACTTGAAAAAAATTAAAGTGATTACTTAGAGGAGTAATAAGGAAACAAATAGGTATTTTGAGAGTACATCTTTAGTGGAACATAATGTAAAGACAGAGTTGCAAAGAAATATTTAAGTATATTCAGTTATTTCTTGGTAGTTTATTAGTGTGCAGTGGGGAGAGAATTGCAAATAATGAAAATAAGTAGAGTTTGTTTTTTTCTTAGGAAACCAACTTTTTCAATGTAAGTGAAAAGAGATACAATTTTCAAAAAATGTTAAGTGACACTGAAATATTAAGTATGAATTTTAACAATATTAACTCAAAATATTGCCTTTTGTAAAATTTAATATTTTAAAAAGTCTCTGAGCTGTGAAGTCTGAGAAGTCCTTATGATCCTGTGAGAATAAATGTGATTAGTGCTCAGATTGTTGTCTGAAAAACCATTCTTTTTACCACAAATCAACTGAGCTAACCTCTAGACCCTCACAGAGACTAACGGTCCATAAAGTGGGATTTGTGTTCCTCAAAAAGTGCACTGGAAGAATCCTTGGGAATAGTGTTTAAAAACAGGAAAACTTGTGTTTCTACCAATTTTATATTTTGAAAAATAAATAACCAAAGTAAGATTGCTTAAAAGATAATGGATTTGTAGCTGTTGCCATCTTTGTCTGTAAATGTAAAGGCCACATGACCCCTGAAGAGGTAGGATGTTTCAAGGATGAGTGACAGGCCTACGACAACAATGTTTGTGTTCTCATTTGGCTGTTTACTGTTAGGACACTGTGTTTTAGTGAACCAAGTAAGAGGGTTAACTTTGAAATCCAACTTTTACTAACACTGACAAATATTCTAAGAACATTTCTGCAGAACTAAGAATGAAAATAATCTAATATGAAATGCACAAGCTAACTTTAAGGAGATTTAACAACTGACAATTTCCTTGCATACAATAAGCTTTCTGTCAAGCACATAATGAGTTTAAAGTAATGGTGAACTAATTAGGTGACAGACTGAACAAAGAATTCAAAACCTTCAAGACTACTTGGAATAACAAATATACCATTACTTGCTTAGGATATTAAACTATCATCATTAGCAAATGTTTTTAAACCAAAATAAATAAATGACTCTTGAAGTAGATACTAAGAAAACTTTTCAAAATACTTTATCACATTGCTTTAATAAAAATGTTAAATACTAATAAAATTAAAAATTAAAGTTGTTGTTAGCTGCCATCAAGTTGGGTCTGAGTCATGGTGACCTATGTACAACAGACAAAACACTCCCTGACACTGTGCCATGCCCAGCACTATTGTCAGTGCTTCTCTGCTATTCACAGGGTTTTCAATGGCTGATGGTTTTTTGGGAGTGGGTTGCCAGGTCCTTCTCCGAAGGCTACAGCACCTAGTGTTCCCAAACGGTCTCCAGTCGAAGTACTAACCAGTCCTGATCTTGTTTAGCTTCCAAGATCTGATGGGATTAGATGCCAGGGTGGCCTGGCTATAGACAGAAAGAAAAGAAAATTAAAGTTACAAAAATAAAAATATAAAAATAGTATTTTGGTGAAAGCAAAAAATTTATAACTTTGATGACATATTCTAATTTTTAAATTTTTTACTCTAAATATTTTACTTATATTGTACAAAGAATGCAACATATTAGTTCATGGGATCTATGTAATCTAAATGCCTGAAGCCATACACTGTGCCACCCAATCCCATCACATCTTGGAAGTGAAGCAGGGTCGGACCTGGTTAGTATTTGGGAACACCAGGTGCTGTAGGCTTGGGCGAAAGACCTGGCAACCCACTCCCAAAAAACAATCAGCCATTGAAAACCCTATGAAAAGCAAAGAAGCACAACAATAGCCTTTCATCTGTCATACATAGGGTCATTATGAGTCAGACACCGACTCGATGGTACCTAACGACAATAACAACAATATAATCTAATGCCTAATAAATATCAGTGTGTGTTATAACTTATATCCTATATAGTAGATATGCAAGATCTAAACCTTCTTATGAATCAGTGCACACAGTAGTAAGTGTGGAGGTGAGAGGTCTGAACACCACCAGGGAAGCTTCATAACATGTCTTTCTGCTGGTCATTTCCTATTTAAAAATTCAAGCCACAGAGCATATGAATTGGTCTATTTAAAAGAAAAAGAAAATCCAATGTCCTTCCTGCACAAAGCCCTTTGTTGACATTCCATGCTTTCTTGAAAAAGTCCGAAGCCTTATCACTTTACATTAGCACTCCTGGGCGGTCCTCTGCCTCCTTCTCTAGCATCCTTCTCTAAACCTTGCTCCTTGTTGCCTCCCCTCTGCTTGCAGTTTTCCCACCAATTTCCTTCCTTCTTGGGGCTTTTCACTTATTTTCCCCTCTGTAATACTTGTCTCTCAGGCAGTCATGTGACTTTCTTCTCCATTACTTCAATCTAGTACCTCCTAATCAATGCTTTCCTGACTTCTAGATCTAAAATAACCTTTTTGTCCATCATTCTCTTAATTTTCCTTAGTATTATTGCCTCCACAGCATAAATGCTTTAACTATGCTAAGATGGGTATGTGTATGTGTGTGTGTGTGTGCTGTTAAATTTCATTAAGTATGTTGGCGTAATGACTGTCTCTCACATTAGAATGCAAGCTTCATGAGGGCAGGGATTTTACCTCCTTTACTGCTATGCTCCTAGAATCTAGAAGTGGATTTAGCAATTTATGAGTATCCAGTATTTGTGACAAGGACCAATAAAAGTATGTAGTTATAAGCATTTAACATAGTTCTTGGTAAGGAGTGAACAAAAGTCATTGGTTATCACAATTATTTTTTCATAATGTTTTAAAAATAATTTGCAATCTATGAGATCTATATACTCTGGTAGTTTATTTGCCATAGAAGCAGTTAACCAGGCTCAGTTTTCCAGAAAACCAATATTTTTCACCTGTTATATTACTTTTTTAAAAAAAATCTGAAGCTAGAGTCAAAGTTAAAATAATATCCTTTGGGAATAGGACCATGTAGTCTGGATGATCAACTCATGATGGAGATTGTTATAGTTTGTGTCTTGAATGTCTCCCAAAGACCCATGGGAACACCCTGTGCAGCAGGGCTAAGTGGAAGGAAGTTCTGTCATTGGGGGCATGCCTTTCAAAGGAATATTGGGACCCTGGTCCCTTACCATGAGGTAAGTAACCTGTGCTCCCCTTATGTACTATGCCACGACACACACAAAGCAAGAGGACTATGTGATCAGGGACTGAAGCCTCTACAACTGTGAGTTAAAGCAAACCTTTCCTCTTTGTAAGTTGATTATCATAGATGTTTTGTTACCATGATGGAAAGCTGACTAACACAAAGACGTTTTATGTTGAACCCTTTTTTCACCCTTATATGGAAAAAATGAGGCAAAGAGTGAAAGTTCTAGGAGCACAGCAGCAAGTTTTCCTGCTTTTCCCTATAATATCTGTTTTAAAAGATGAAAGGCGATCACAGAGAACGAAAAAGTGAAAAAAGTATGCCAAGGGATGTGTTTGCTCAGCAATTCCAAGGTGAACCAAAAAAGCAATCTGGACATGGCAGAATTAACTAACATCTTTGAAGCCTGTGTAGGAGTTCTCCTACACAGAAGAATAAGAAAGATAATTGTTTGAAGTGAATTTATGAACTTAAAGCCACCAAATCAATTTGGAGGAGAAACATCTTCACATAGAAAAGAAAGTTCTAAGTGTGTGAGATATCTTTTTAGAGATAGAAAATAAAATAGTAAACCATACTACATAATAAAAAACATATATAAAATATAACTATATTAACAAATTTTCAGATAAATTGTAAATCCTCCTGAAGTAGAACATAATATCCACATGCTTTTCAAAAAATTTTCCATTTTTTAAATAAATGGATTTGTAACAGTAATAGGACACCCTTTTGAGTTATCTTTATAGATAAAAAAGAACAATTTTTAAGTAATGTTTCTCAATAGGGGTGATGTTGACATTTTGAGAGGGAAAAATGTTTTGAAAGGGACACATCCCTTTCATTTTCTGAAAAGAACATGTTCCGACCTCCCTGTTTGTTGTTGTTAGGTGTCAGTGAGTCTCACCAGACTCACAGTGACCCTGTGTGAAACAGAATGAAACACTTACCAATTCTGTGCCTGGAACATGATCCTTTTCATGTTTAAGCCCACTGTTGCAGACATTGTGTCAGTCCATCTAGTTGAGGATCTTCCTTTTCCTCATTGATCTGCCACCCTCCCGAACATGAGTCCTTCTCCAGAGATTGTTCCTTCCTTATAACATGTCCAAAACATGTAAGACTCAATCTAACCATCCTTGCTTCCAAGGAGCACTCTTGTTCCACTTCTTCTAGGACAGATCTGTTGGTTCTTTTGGCAGTCCACGGCTTATTCAATATTTGTCTTCAGCACCATAATTCAAAAGCATCAATTCTTCTCCTGTCTCACTTATTCAATGTTCAGCTTTCACCACTGTATGATGTGACTGAAAATACCATGGTAGGAGTTAGGCGCACTTTTCATCTTCAATGTGACATCTTTACTTTTCAGCACTTTGAGGAGTCTTCTGCAACAGGTTTTCCCAGTGCAATGTGTCTTTTGATTTCTTGAGTGCTGCTTCCATGGGTGTTGATTGTAGAGCCAAGTAAAGCAAAATCTTGGGCAACCCCAATCTTTTCTCCATTTATCATGAAGCTGCTTACTGACCCAATTATAAGGATTTTTGTTTTCTTGATGTTGAGGCACAATCCACGCTGAAGGCTATGTTCTTTGATATTTATCAAATGTTTCAAATTCTTTTCACTTTCAGCAAGCAGAGTTGTGTCATCTATATAACGCAGATTGCTAATGAGCTTTCCTCCAATCAAGATGCCACGTCCTTCTTCATAAAGTTCAGCTTTTTGAATTGTTTGCTCAGCATAGAGATTGAAGAGGCATGGCAAAAGGACACAGCACTGATGCAGTGCAGTTCTTTTTACTTTAAACCAGGCTGTGTTATCTTGTTCTGTTTGAACAACTGCTTCCTGTACAGATTCCTGTACAGTTAAGTGTTTTGTCATTCCCATTCTTCACAATGCTATCCATAATTTCTCATGATCCACACAGTCAAATGTCTTTGCATAGTCAATAAAACATAGACATCTTTTTGGTACTTTTTCCTTTTGGCTAATATCCATCTGGCATCAGTAATGGTTCCACATCCTCTTCTGAATATGCCTTCATTTTCTGGTATTTCCTTGTCTATATACTGTGGCAGTCATTTTTGAATGATCTTTAGCAATATTTTACTTATATGTGATATTAATGATATCGTTCGATAGTTTCCATATTTGGTTGGGTCACCTTTTTTGGGAATAGGCACAAATATGGATCTCTTCCAGTCAATTGGCCAGGTAGCTGTTTTCCAATGTCTTGGCTTAAACAAGTTAGTACCTCCAGTGTTGTATCTGCTTGTTGAATCTTCCCAATTGGTATTCCATCAATTTCTAGAGCCTTGTGTTTTGCCAGTTCCTTCAAATCAGCTTCTGCTTTGTCCTTCAGTACCATTGGTTCCTGATCATATGCAATCTCTTGAAGTAGTTGGTCATGCACTAATACTTTTTGGTATAATGACTTTGTCTATTCCCTCCATCTTCTTTTAGTGTTTCCTGTGTCATTTAATATTTTCCTTGTACAATCCTTCACTAATGCCACTAAAGGCTTGAATTTTTTCTTCAATTCCTTATGCTTAAGGAAAAGTGGAGCATTTTCTTCCCATTTGGTTTTCTATCTCCAGTTCTTTGCACATACCATCATAATACTTGATTTTATCTTCTTAAGTTGTCTTTTGAAATCTTCTGTTTACTTCTTTAATTTTGTTATGACTTCCTTTTACTTAAGCTGCTCTACATTCAAGGGCAAGTTTCAGAGTCTCCTTTGACATGTAATTTGATCTTCTTTGTTTCCAACTTTTACATTCCAGTCACCAGTAATTATCAGTACATCCTGATCTCATGTTTGATCTATTTCAGATTGCAGGAGCTGGTAAAAAATCTTCCCTGTCTTCATTTGTAGCCTTAGGGGTAGGCGTGTAAATTTGAATAATAGTCATATTAACTGGCCTTCCTTATAGGCATATGTGTATTATTCTATCATTGATAGCATTGCACTTCAGGACAGATCTTGGGATGTGTTGTCTGATGATGAATGCAACCTCATTTTTCTTTAATGTGTCATTCCTGGCATAGTAGACTACAAGATTAGCTGATTCAAATGGCTCATACCAGTCCATTGTAGGTCACTGGTGCCTAGAATGTTGGTGTTTCTGTGCTCCATTTCCCTTTTGATGATTTATTATTTTCCTAGATTCATACTATGCACATTCCATATACCAATTATTAATGGATATTTACAGTTGTTCCTTTTCATTTTGAGTCATGCCACATCAGCAAGTGGAGGTTCCTGTGGCTTTACTCCATTCTTCTCACTAAGGTAGACTCTACTTTGAGGAGGCAACTCTTCCCCACATGTCTTTTGAATGCCTTCCAATTTGGTGGACTCATTTTCTGACACTATGTCTGATAGTGTTTCTCTGCTATTCATAAGGTTTTCAATGGCTTATTGTTTTGGGAATAGGTTAGCTATGTCACTCTCCCTAGTCTTTCTTAGTCCATAAACTCTGCTGAAACTTGTCCCCTATGAGTGACCTTGCTGGTGTCTTAGAAAACATGGATGTAGCTTTCAGTATCACAGCAACATGAAGATCCCTATAGTACGGCAAACAGAATGTGGAGATTAACTCCTCAGAGCAGCACAAAATGCCTGTGGAATCAAGTCCATATTTTACAGCATGGTGACAACAAAAATTATGTGCATGCATTTTTAAATGCCACCCTGGAGCAGGAGAGATGCTATCATATTCCACCTTGAGAACCATTGTTCGAGATATTCGTTAATAAGCAATCAAAACCAAACTGGTCTGATTAATGCACAAACTCCTCTATGGGGTGCTCATTACTATATGCCTTTGTAATTATGCACATAGTCATTTATTTTTTTTCATTTTTTTGAGTTCCAAATATGTCAAACTTTACTTCAAGTTTTGGAACAATACAGCAAAGAAATCAGATTAACATCCAAGCTTTCATGGAATGTACATTCTGAGGGTTGCAGGAGATCAACAATAGACAAACAAACAAACAAAAAACCCAGGTGCCATGGCACATGCCTGTAACCCCAGCAAACTAAGGTGGCTGAGACAGGAGGATCGCAAGTTCAAGGACAGAGGCAGCCTGCACAATTTAGGCAGACTATATCTCAAAATAAAGGAAATAGACTAAGGGTTTAGTCCATCAGTAGTGCTTGCTTAGTTTGCATGCATGAATCCCTCTCTCTTGACCCTCCATCACCGAAAAAATAAAAATAGAATAAAAATAAAAAAAAAACTTAAGAAAAATGTGGAATATTGTTGGGGATCATAAATGCTATAGAGAAAAAATAAGGTGGGTTGAGGCATAGGACATGTAGGGGGGGGATATTTAATTTTACATGAAGTATAAGAGATAACCTAATGAAGGTTAAATCTCAGCAGAGATAGGAAAGGTTTGATGAGACAGCCACGTGCCATCTGTACTGGGCTCATGCAACATGAATCCCTGGGCAAGGCATTTTTAGGCAGAGGAAGGGGGAGGACAAAGCCTTGTGGCAGAACCATGCTATAGGTTTATAAACGTGCAATAGTGGGAGGGGAAAAAACAGGGTTAGAAATGAGTTCAGAGAGTTCACAGATGACCAGGTTTTGTGTGGCAGATTATCCTAAAACTCTTGAATTATTCTGTGCACAAAAGAATGCCACTGAGTTTGGAGCAGAAAAGTGCCAGGATTTGACAGACTTCAGAAGGATGGCTCTGTCCACTATTTTTGTTGTTGTTATTGTTAGGTGGCATCAAATCATATCCAACTCATAACAACCCTCATAGGGCTTTCAATAGCTGATTGGGGGATTGTTGCAAGAGTGGACAGCTTTATCCTTCTCCTATTTTTGTGGTGCTGGGGATCAAACAGTGGTCCTCAGAAAGTGTGGATCAGCATCTTACCAACTGAGCTAAACCCCAACCTGCCACTACTTTTACTATGTTTGAAATAGAGGCAGGGAGGCCACCTTCATCAGGATCTTTCTGTCAATCATTTTTCCTTTCTCTGGTATTTCACTCTTCTTTCAATCCTAGAATTATTGTTGTTGTTAGGTGCTGTTGAATTGGATCCAACTCATAGCAACCCTATGTACAGCAAATTGAAACACTGCCTAATTCTGTGCCAGGTGCCCAACCTTATTTATGTTTAAGCACCTTGTTGTAGACACTGTGTCAATCTATCCAGTGAAGGATTTTTGTTTTTTTCATTGACCTGCCACTATCCCAAACACAATGTCTTTCTCCAGGGATTGCTCTCTCCTTTCTACATGTCCAAAACATGTAAGATGCAGTCTAGCCTTGCTTCCAAGGAATACTCTGGTTTCACTTCTTCTAAGACAGACCTGATGGTTATTTTTGCAGTTTATGGTATATTCAATATTCATCTCAAGCCCCATAATTCATAAACATCAATTCTTCTCCTGTCTCCCTTGTTCATTGTCTAGCTTTCACAACCATATGATGCAAACATTTAAAAAAAATAGTGACTATCTTATCTGCAGTTTAATCTCTCAATTCTCAGGTTCATAAATGTGACATTGATAGTCACAAACCAAATATTTACCACTCAATTTATTCATTTCAATTTTTTCACTTATCCCACAAATATTTATGGAGTATATTTTACATATCAAGTACGGTTCAATGTAAAAATCAAAGCACAAACTCACCAGAAACTAACTTTGCAGTGCCAAAGGGCAAAAATAAAGAAACACTACATATATTGTAAAATGCCTTGTGGAAATCTTTGCTATGAAGAATAGAGCAGAGTAAGGGAGCAGAAGATGAAGGGACTGTGAGTAGTGTAGGGAGAAATTGGGAGGAAATTGGCAAAAACCCTAAAACTGGGAAAACGGCTTTTAAAGATCTGGTTTGTAAATTAGAAATCTAGGGAAAGTGAAAGTAATGTGACTGGACCCTTTCCCCAAACCATTCACAAATCCCCTGAACCTGATTGGACAATTGGAAAACAAAGGACTCAAAAGTGATTGGTTCGAGCTATTTATAAAACGAGCTATACTGCAGCAGCTCTCTCTCACTGAACTCAACCATCAAGATGACAAGAACTCTCTCCAGCATCGGACCATGGACAACTAGATGGTACTCTCAAGGAGGAAGGTCTACAATCAAGGTGAGGACAGTCTCTTGGCCCAGTGTCTAGGGACAGAAGCTGAGGACAGTCTACGGTCCCAGCACCAGAGGCAACAGAGCCGCCACTGCCCTTGAGGCATCATAAGAGCTGTAACTTGTAAGCTGTATATTTTGAGTTCCTCTTGGCCTTTGTCATGGCAGACAGACAATGAAGAACTTTTGTCCTTGGAAGGCAAAAGCACCCAAGGCTTTTCCTTTCTCCCTTATCTCAGCATTCCAGAGGGCCACAGGAGTCTATATCCCTCACCTGAGGGTCCCAAGTGAGTTGTGTATAGTTATCTGTGTGTGTGGCTGTGCCTCCAGTCTGAACATCTTGGTTGGACCGGCTAGGAGCACGCCTTTAGATATTGGTGGTCAAGAAGGCCCTCACTGTAGAGATGAAATATGCAAATACCTGAATGATGTCTGCTTTTCATCAATGAAGCTGTGCCTTAGAAGATTTCTGTGATATATTCATTGAAAATAGCCAGCACTTCTTACTGTCTATTTTAATCTCTCTGTTGTATTGAAGCACAATTTGTTTTCTTTTTCTTGAAATTCGTCTTGATTTCTGCATGCTCCTTGTTAACTTCTATTATCTCAAGGACTTTAGAGTGGTCCAAAATAAATACATCTTTCTGAGGCCATCTCTGACATGTCATTGCCCTTCTCAAATATTTTCCTTTGCTTTTTTCCCCCATAAACTAAATGCAAAAAATCTTCTCTTGCATTTACTCTACTCTATGCCGAGGACAGAATTTATATGTGTGATTCATTCTTGCTATGCTTCCCACATATTTTTCTGCAGGTGACCTGAGCTCCCTGATATCACTTCTACTGTATCTTATGCTCCCATAATCTCTATTGAGTCTCATATGGTTCACATCATTTGGGTGTGTATGTGTGTGCATTTGTCCTCCAGAGCACAAATCTTTTATGGGTTTAATTTTACTTTCTCTGTGTACCTTTCATTTACCAGGTTACAAGCATGTTCTCTTTCCTTTGAGCATAAAAATCACCCGAACTGTGTCTCTATTACTACACTTACCTGCTAGCTTCCTTTATTACATATTCATAAGCATCCTAAAATATTTTTAATATACTGAAAGGTCTGTGCTAGGATTACCTTTGGATCACAAATTATTAGCACAGAGCAGTCACTCACTATTGGAGGAATTTTTACTTTGAGACAGGACTCTGCTCAAGCAGATGGACTATTTCTGCCATAGTCACATACTCTCAGGTACATGAACGACCAACAGATGTTACTCTTGTCACTATGCATAGTGATATATTTCCATTAAAAACTTACAGGAACTTGTTGTTGTTGTTGTTAGGTGCCGTCGAGTCAGTATCCAGCTCATAGTGACCCTCATAGGGTTTTCAATGGCAGACTGTTTTGGAATTGCCTTGGGAGTGGATTGCCAGGTCCTTCTCCCATACAGGAAGCTAGAACTGAGTTATGTCATTAAAACACTTAATATATCTTTTACACTACTCATATTTAATATAGAAGAAAAAATCAGTGCATATAAAAAATCTATGCAGAGAATATGGGAATGATTTTGTTTTCCAACCTTTGATGAAGCAGTATAATTCACTCTTCAGGTAGACAGGTAAGTGTGTGGTGATTATTATGAAAAAGTTTGAAAATAAAGTTGAAGAGAAACATTGACTAAGAATGTGAGGGTCCAATAAAGATTATAATTTTTTTTTTTTCGGTACTGGGAATTGAACCAAGGGCTTCACGTTTGCGTGCTTTGCAAGTGCTGGACCACTGAACTGTACCTCCAGCCCATTTTTCTTTTTCTTTTTCCTTTTTTTTTTTTTTTTTTACTTTTTTTGAGACAAGGTCTTGCCAAATTGTGCAGACTGCCTCTGGTCTCAAACTTGCAATCCTCCTGTCTCCGCCTTCTAAGCTGCTGGGATTATAGGCGTGCAACACCGCACCAGGCCGGGGTTGTAAACGTTTAAAAATGGTTTAGTGCTCTATGCTATGTTTAATTAAAAGTATCTTCAACAGTGAATTAACTATAGGAAATTCTACTTACTATAAATTTAGAGAACTATTATAATGTAAGAGCTGATCTTGTTAAGTATTTTGACAAAATATAACATTATAACTTAAATAATTTTTAATGCACTCCAGGAAGTAAATACTATTCAGGGCATTTTATAAAGCACCTATCCAATGTTCTAGGGTTTTTTGTTTTTTTTTTTTAGTTTAACAAATACAGTGTTTAAACAAAACTATTCAGATAAA
>VMDO01030030.1:0-21890 GCA_007922755.1 Pedetes capensis | reverse complement strand
ATTTAAGAATTTAAGAATAATCCAATCTGAGTAAAGAGTGTATTCTGCAATGGTTGTCCAGTGGATTTGATTTGATCTGTATCAAGAACTATAATGCTAAGAACCATGAAGGGTCCAAGACTTTATCCTATCTGAAACTAACAAGTTAGCCTCCCACAATCTCATAGGTGCTGGGAGAAGACCTCTGGGTGAGAGATTTTAAAAAAACAAAACAAACAAAACCTTTATCATTCACAGCAATCACAGTAGTTAGAGTGTCACCATTTCTATGCCAGTTGCCCAAGCCTGGCTTCCCACAGAGTGCCGTGAAGAGGTCCATGTGATCTTCATACCCACAGTGAACTGCTGGACAGGAAAGGGAACCTGAGTTTAGGGAGCCAGAATCTTTTACAATAGGCAGCCAGCATACATTCCCTTTGTTCTGGTGGGAGACATCATCTCTGTCTTCCAATGCTGTTCTCTACACCCAATAGGTTTGAAGCAATGCTCCAGCAACAAAGGCAGTTCCCACCTAGGCTCTATCTCCTGACAATGCCTAGCTGTGTTCACTGCAGAGTCTGCTCACAGGGATCTAAGCTGTAGCCTGGAACCAGAACAGATATATTGTTGGTGGAGGTGCTGTGGAGTTGGGTCTGACTCATAGTGACCCTAAATACAACAGAAGGATATGCTCCTTGACATTGCCATGCCTAGAACTATCACCAGCGTTTCTCTGCTATTTGTATGGGTTTCTATGGCTGATTATTTCAGGAGTGGAATGCTAGGTCCTTCTCTCATTTTTGTGGTGCTTGGATTGAACCCAGGGCCTCAGAGCATGCAGATCAGCACTCTACCAACTGAGCTAAACCCCAGCCCCCAGAACAGATATGTTGTTATTGTTGTTAGGTGCCATCGAGTCGGTATCTGACTCATAGCGACCCTCATAGGGTTTTCAATGGCTGACTGTTTCAGGATTGCCTTGGTAGTAGATTGGCAGGTCTGCTCCCATTTTTGCGGTGCTGAGAATTGAACTCGGGACCTCAGAGACTGCAGCACAGCACTCTACCAACTGAGCCAAATCCCAGCCCTCTTAGAACAGATATGTTGTTGTTGTTAGGTGCTGTCGAGTCAGTATCCGACTCATAGCAATCCTCTGTACAACAGGGGAAACACTATTGTCAGTGTTTCTCTGCTGTTCATAGGGTTTTCAATGGCAGATTGAGTTTTGGGAGGGGGTTGCCAGGTCCTTCTCCCAAGCCTACAGCTTCTGGTGTTCCCAGGCGGTCTCCCATCCAGGTACTAACCAGGCCCGACCCTGCTTAGCTTCCGAGGTCTGACGGGATCAGATGCCACAGGGCTACCACTGCAGGCAGAACAGATATACTAATAGTTAATTTGGCCATTGTTGCACTGGCCTCTACTAGGATGATTCTCTACACCCTTGTTATTCAGAGCCTGGTCAGTCAACGAGCAACCTCAGCAGCACCTGGATGCTGGCAGGACATGTAGACTCTCAGGTCCAGCCTGCACCCATGGATCAGAATCTGCATCGTAAGAGGCAACACAGGCAATTCCTACGCTCAGTAAAATTTGAAAGGTCACAACTCTGACTCACTTTGGGCCCAGCTAACTCTAGGGCCCTATGTAAGCAGCAAGTCATCTCTAATATACTATCATAGACAGGACATACCAGGGGTGGTCATATGTTCCCAGAGCAATTGTTGAGAGTGGTACCTTTTTACTTCCAGAAGTGTCCTGTTTCAAAAGATAAATTATATAAAGGTGACAATCAAGACATTTCCCTCGAGAAACTAAGCCTGTGGTATGAGAATATCCCCTTTAAGATGAAGGTACCCAAGAAGGAGGGATATGTATGTTAAGGGAAAGAAGATACTTGGAAAGGGAAAAAGGCACTGAAGTACAGATAGATCCCACAGACTCCAAAGTAAACACCCTTCCTTCCATCATTGCTCACCCTTACTAGCCTGCCTCATGGCAGCTCCTGTCTTCTTGTCTGCCTGCCTTTCCTTTTTGCCTCTTTTGCCTTGCAGAAAACCCTTCCAACATCCACTTTATTGAGCAGATTGGTGGGCTGGAAGGGAACCTCTCAGGAACCAACCTGCATCTCAGCACTTCCTTTTCCACGGGCTCTGTCTTTTCTGGTAACTTCTTGGATTCCCTCCTGGCCACAGTAAGTAGAGCTAAGCCACAGATCCCTCACCCCCAAACCAAGCCCTTTGTGAAGAAGTGAGTGGGTGGGTTAGGGCTGAATAGATAATAGCTCACAATTCCAGTCTCTCTTTGATTTTTCCAAAAGCAAGCTTGTTCACATATATTATTTCATCTATCTCCTCACAACAACTTGATGAGGAACCAAGATTTTCATATTTTCAAGATTATAAACTTCAGGCCCTCGGAGCTGGAGCCTCTGACAGCAAGAGGAATGAATGTCAGACTTTGAAACTGGACTCTGTCTCAGCAGCCTGGGTCCCTTGGTGTCAGAGCTCAGAAGATCCTGCTTTCTCTTCTCTCTAGAATCTCCCCAGTGTCTGAAGCAGAAATCAACCATAAAAGGGGCTCAGGGGCTTCAAGGAAAAAGGCTTGGACTTTGGTAGTATTAGTTTTGTCTAGAGCTAAGTCAAATCTTTCTCCATGTTTCCCCTCTTGTGAGATGCATTTCTAAGAACACAGTGGTTGGTAAATACTTCTTTAGCACTGAGCAGATAGATTCCCTCACATGGATTATAGGATTCCCCGAAGAGAATCCACTCATCATCCTGAATACCCATGAAAATCTACCACCTACACTGTGCGAGGTAGTGATGGCACAAACATGATCAATAAATAACATAGAGGGGATGCCAG
The DNA here is from genome assembly GCA_007922755.1 of Pedetes capensis. Lineage (NCBI taxonomy): Eukaryota > Metazoa > Chordata > Mammalia > Rodentia > Pedetidae > Pedetes > Pedetes capensis. Next base: position 19,046 of record VMDO01030030.1, on the reverse strand, counting down.
TTACAAGGGCCAAGCAAAGGTGAGAGAGGAAAGGTACAGTTTGGGGAAGGGCAACGGGTTTCAGTATGTGGCCAGGGAAAGCAGCACAGAGAAGACACATGTGAGTCAGGCCCTGGAGGAGGGAATGGGGCATGGCACTCAGATCCTCTGGGAAGAAACACTTCAGGCAGAGGCAGAGAGTCAGGAGCACACCCAGGGGCATAGGAATTTGAACTTGACAAAGACCCACAGAATCTATGTGTAGCCATTTATGAATGACTGTCAAAACCCTTGAATGGAAATCCATGGAATCCATCACTGGGATTTTTCAAGGGAGGAACCACAAAAATGCTGAATGTCAATGCGCAGATGCTTTAATGCATGAAGCTCCCAGCACAGTTTGGTAATTGTGGTGCCTTCTTGAATTCCACAAAGATGAGTTATCATTCTTGAATTTAATGGGTGCCTCCAAGACAGTTTGCACATTTGGAGGAGCCGCAGCTAGGACATATGCATTGTCTTCAAAGCATCAGTGCCAATTAGCACCTCGAGGATTATGTGGCTCTGGGCTCTGCACCTCTGAGCCATGGTTAGGGTCTTATAAACCCCCCTGAGCTCTCAGACAGATAACATCATTTCAATGATAGACCACATTAAAAAAGTTGGTAGACCTTAAGATTCCTAAAGGGCTAAGCAACGTTCAGCCTTGACCAAGCCACGGGAGTGCATCCAGAGAAAAGTCAGGTCACTTTTCTGAGAAAGTGGCTCTGTCAGACAGAGTGTTGAAGCACTGTCACTGATACATTAACTTGCCTAGGATTAATGACCGAAGTATCAGACAGAAGGAGACTTTTGATGAACTTGACCTGTCTGCAGGAGACATTTTAGATAGGTTTAAGCTCCTGGTTCTCTTCAGAGATTCTTAGATGGCAGGCAGCTTCATGCTTAAATTAAACCTGAGACTTAATTAAACTCTATTGTGAGTTAGGCTCTACTGGGCCACATAGGGAGAAAAAAAAAGCCATGGATTCTATTTAGTAGAGTTGGTCAGTAGGGTAGTGTCTTAGTGCATTTTATATTGCCATAACAAAATATCTGAGATTAGATAACTTATAAATATTAGAGATTCATTTGGCCCACCATTCTGGAGGCTAAAAACTCCAAGGGCATGGTCCTGGCATCTGTTTGGCATCTGGTGAGGGCCGTGCTGCTGTGTCATCCCATGGAGGAAGGTTAGATGGCAAAAGAACTCATTGGAGAGACAGGAAAAGAGGCCAAATTCATCTTTTTTTTTTTTTTACCACGAACCCACTTCTGGGATAACCAATCCACTCCAATAATAACACCGTTAATCCATTCATGAAGGCTCTGCCCTTATCATCTAATCACCTTCTAGAGGTCCCTTCTCCCAATACTGTTGTCCTGAGGATTAAGTTTCAAACACAAACTCTAGATGGTGGGAAGATATACTGAAACTATAGCAGGCAAGATAGATGAAGAAAGGATGGAAGAGTAGAAATAAAACCAAACGAACAAAACATAAGCTGATAGATGAAACACAAAGTTAGTCTAGGGTCATTCTACCATAACCACACCTGATCTCATCTGATCTCAGAAGCTGAGTACAGTCAGTCTTGGTTAGTACTCACATGGGAGGAAATACAAAGTTGGTAATTAAGATTCCTGAACTAGGTGGTAGGCCTAGGGGTGCCTCCAACCACTCACTGTTGGTGTGCCTTGGCCTAGGGAAGTCTGAGTACCCCTTCCTCCTAAGATGCTTTCAGATACTGTATCAATGAGTTTCACTCAGTGGAAGTGGCCGGTCTTATGCTGTAAAACAAAATGAGCCACATAAAGTCTCAGAAGTCTACTACAGCCCTACAGTGACATCTAAGGAAGACAGATAAAAGCCACATCACTGTGTCTTGTAGAGATGGTTGCCACATGAGGTCACCAACAACATTGGACCAGCCGCTAGCCCTTAAGAACTCATGGTATGTGTTTATTTTAGGATTGGCTCTTGGTCAGCTGGATATGAAGTGGGGACAGCACAGGCACATCAGGGTAGAAGGCATCCCTTAAGTTAAGGGGGATGACTTGAGTCTTGAACCACTAAATATCTACCTGGTAGATTTCTGTTCCAGTTATTGAATTGTTAATGACATATGGGGAAGCAAAATGAACACACTGTGATACTGTTGAAATAATGAGCTAAACTAGACCACTGAAAATAATCAGAGTGCTGGCCACTCTTGTTTCCCTTCTTCTGAGCCTAGGATTACTCATTCGAGTTGACCTCCTAAGGGTAAAGTGAATTCCTTTCACTCCATCCACATAAAAAGAAAGAATTCAAGGGTCAGACTAGAGCTGACCCAGAGCCTCCAATTCCATTCATACCTCTTCTCTGGGTGCCAGTTGGTCTTGGCTGGCTTCCTGATCTTACTGCCTTGTCACATGGAAATAGCCTCAGAGAGGAAGAGAACATCCACTATCTTCTACTAGGAATATTTGGAGTCATTGGGTGGTTCCTTAATATGTTCTCAAACACTCCATTTTTTTTCCTCCATACATATTGGAGCATTTCCTGGCTGAGGGTTGGGAAGAAGGCAAAGACCTTATTCTCCCCATTATAGTCAGGATGGCAGGTATAGGCTCAGTGGATATCATCCCCCATACCACACACCTGTGGCAGACATCACTGATGACCACAGCCCTCCTCCCTTCCACCATGCCTGAGAGTCTTTCCCAAATGATCTCGGGAAAACTTATTCCCATGAGTTCTGTTATTGAGATGACATCAGTTGCATTGCCAATACCTGCCACACAAAGAGCAATGACATCTCTCAAATGCTCACCATGTACCAGGGACTTTGCTAATCATATGATCTATGTTACCTTGTTTAACTCTCCTGTTAACACGAGTAGGAGAATACTATTAGACATATTTTATAGATGAAGACATAGAGGCTCAGAAGAGTAAATAATCTGCTGAAGGTCACATCACTTGGAAATAATAAGTTGGCTTTCAGATGCAAACTTATGTGATTCCAGAGACAGACCTGACTACCACCATCAACTGCCCCTTTAGGAACCTTGTGTTTTGCCAATGCGGTGATTTTCCAGTTTCACTTAGAGGAATCCACCTCTCACCGGGCTCAGGGGTTGTTGAGGAGGCAGATAGAAAGGAGGAGACAAGCATGTGTCCTTCTACACCTCTCCCCTCAATCAAAGCAACTCTACTTTTATCTGTGTCATAGTTGTTGTTGTTGTTGTTAGGTGCCATTGAATTGGATCTGATTCATAGCAACCCTCATAGGAGGCAACTGCAAAAGATGTCATTGGAAGAAAGATTTCTGTTGTTAAGAAGATTTTGAGAACCACTCACATGAAGTTGGAACGCATGACCCACAGAGATGCACTAAGAGCATCCTCCTCTTTTCTGTTCCAAGACAGGTTTCCAAATTCCAGTCAAAAGTCTTATGTGAGAGGCAGGAGTTAGCCATTCCACCCCATTTTATCCATTCCTTCTGTTCAGTAATGTCCCTTCCCAAAGATGATCTTCCAACCCACTGTCCAGGTTAATGCACTGAGAGATCTGTTCCCCTTTGCTGCATGTTCAGTGATTATAATTAGACTCAAAATGTTTGTTTCCCTGGTGCCCACACTAACAAGAGGGCAAGGCTGAAAACAGATACCTACATAGATGGCCCCAGGAAAAGGGGGCTCACATTTCAGTAGTTTCTGAAATAGGAAGAGAAAGGCAATCTTGTCTTCATTTTTTTCTTTCTATGTTTGTTTGTTTGTTTTGTTTTGTTTTGTTTTGGTGGTCCAAGGTGAATGAATGTGCAGGTCTGGAGAAGGCAGCAAAGTCCACAACAATGTGCTGTGGACTTCTTGCCATTCAGAACTACTGAAGGTCTTATCTTATCACATGATTTTTAAAGTTCTGTCCCTCAATAGAAGCATATTTTTTCAATGAATGAGAATGAGTTTTCCCTTCCAATTTCCAACTGACACAGTTGCCAGAATAGCTTCAAATATGCCCTGGAATACTACTGGAACTCTTGCCCAAGATGGAGGAATATGCCTATAAAATATACTTTGGATTCACATTTAACCCTCTATCAGATCAATATGACAAAAATTAAAACATGGAGAGAAAGCCAGGCCCATTTGCCAGATTTCTGTGTGTCTTTTCAATAAGAGTCTCCACAATAGACACAAACTTACGTAGAATTTTCTTGTACTTAAAGGAAACTGAGAACCACAGAAGGTATATGACACTTAAGGTCTCTCAGCTGATGAGTTACAGTGTCCCTACCATATAACCCCACTATGAATTGGAATTATTTCCTAAGGGATGTTTTATCTTATAACCAATAGGGATTTTCAAAATAAGAAGCAGCAGGAGTATAGGATGTTAGTATCTATACTAGTAGGTAATATTCTAGATTATTAGAAAGACCTCATGTTGCATTGTAGGTAAAATTAAAACACTTTGGGCAACATCATTAGAAGTCCAATATTAAACATATTAAATATTAGTATATTAGTAGAGCTGTCCAAGATTAGAAATCAGAACATATTTAGAGCACATTTTAACTTTTAGATTTTCTTGAGAAGCATAAATGGAAACAAGCAAGGGAGGAAAGGAAGATGAGAGGGAGAAATAAAAAAAAAAAGTGAAATGAAAGAGAGGTGAGAAAAGTCAATATCAGAGAACTCTAAATAAGAATAAGGAGATGAACTCACAAAATAAAGGTGACATAAAAATCCCATTACTTTCCCGAATATAGAATTACAATCCTTTTGATGTCAACACTGAAAAAATTATATATATTCAAAAGCTAAGCCTCTCAGTTAAATATGTAAAGCACATGTTTCTCTACAGCCATCAACAGCAGGATAGCCCTAGAATTTACACCTCTTCTTTAATCAGTGGAGAATTATTCTAACAGTATTATGTTTGATCATTCTACACTATGGCCCCATATTCTTAAACAGATTGTGGCTCAACCTGGATTTGTATCCTCCATTCCCTCTGAATGTCAGGGGGCTGAGTCCATGAGCATCCTGCAGTGGTAGTGGGAAAGAACAAAGGAGAAATGTCAGGAGAGTATTCTTAATTATGGAGACTATGGTGATGTTATCTTTGATTTTCTCTTAATCCTTATAAATTATACTATTTCTTAGGTCAACTTGTCCCACTTGCCTCTACATTTTACTAGAAATATTTACTTGTTAAAAAATCCACTTGCCCACTATAGTCAATATTCTTAGAGCTTACAAACACCTGCTTTGTTCAATGCAACTGCTGAAGACATAAATGTAAAGGAGACAAAGTCCAACTTTTGAAAGAGTACATCATTTTTAGGAAGCATGGTTCCATCTGTTCTGATGACCACCAGTATCACAACCATTATGTGTTTCCTTTAAATTCTGGCTCCCACACCATCTGTAAATTTTGATCCAGGATCCTTGGGATCTCAGAAATCTGCACTAATAATAAGATGATTTAGATACAGGGGAACAACTGATAAAGGGAATAGAATTTAGTAATGTGTGCAGCAGATCTCATTAAATCCTGTAAACAGTGCTAAAAAGTAGATATTATTATATCAACTTTAAAGGTCATAAAATTTGCTCAGAAAAAAATACATCAATTGCCCAAGGTACTCAGCTAGAATGTAACAGTCCAAGATTCAAAGGCAAGAGTGTTTCATACAAACAAGTAACAATAAAATGCAGACAAATGAAATAGAGTAAAAGCTTGTGGCCATAGGATCTCAAAGTGAATTTTGTTTCACAGTAAATTGACCCACATTTTCATTTTCTGTCCTGGTTTCATTTGGATATTGAAGATTCTAAATCCTCATTTATTTGTTTATATTTGTTAAAGTATATAATAAGAGCTATAGGAAATATAAATATCAATAAGACCTCAGTCAATACCTGCCTTCAAAAAGTTCACAGCACAATCACAAGAGATGTAAGCAAATTCACATCCAAAAAAGATTCACATCCAAAAAACTCAAGAATATATGACAATAATATCAGTAGTTCTTCTAGGGGAAAATCTAAACTGCTTTATTAGCTAAATGATATATGATAGATAGATAGATAAGTAGACAGGTGATTAGCAGGGTATCTGTGTTCTGGCATCCTCCTCTGGTCACTTGTGGACGAGAGGAATCCTTGGTGTCATTGTCATTTCACATTTTCTCAGTGTCAGCTTCACAGGAACAAAAACCTGGTCAGTGTTGTTTTCTTCATACTTTGCCTATCCCAGCACCCTTCCCAAACTTTGAATTTTAGTTGACTTTGGTAATGATAAGGAGAAACATCTTCTGCAGCACCAGGTCCATTTCATGAGTGCAGCTCACTAAATCTCTAGGTCCCAACACTTCTGCCACTCACAGGGGCTCTTCTGACTTCATACCCAGTTTCTCCTTGCTTCCTAGGCCTTCTACAATTATCATGTCCTGGAGTTGCTTCAGATGTTGGTGACGGGAGGTATAAGCTCCCAGCTGGAACACCATTTGGTTAAAGAGAAACACTGTGGGATAGTCAAAAGCTCCACTTCATTCATGTCGAGGAGGACACGGTGCAAACTGGGGCTTCTGTCTTTAGACGAAACCATTTTATCAGATGTTCAAGTGAGTCTATCCTTATCATAATACATCTCTCACCTCCTTAACTCTCTGAGCTTCTGAAAATGGTCTAGGTTGTTGGGATTCATAGGTGACCCACAGCACTTAAAAAATAATTTTAATTAGTAAACAACCCAATACAATCTTATATTCATATTTTCTATTCATATGTATTCATAGAGTATTTTACATAATTATATGCTTATAATTCATAGAGCATTTTACAATTCACAGTCCATTTTCACATTATGTTTATTTCTACAAAAATCTTGGGAGAAGGATAAAGCACTTACTATTACCCCCATCTTCTAGATAAATAGCAGCATCAGAGAGGCTTGATGCTATGGCTTAAATATGTGCCCCCTAGTTTATGTGTTGGAAACTGAATCCTCAATGCCATGGTATTGAGGAGTGAGTACTTTAAGAGATGATTAAGCCATGAGGGCTTGAGCAGATTAATATCTCTATTGCAGGGATGGGTTAGTTACCACAGGAGCAGGTTTCCAAGAAAAAGATGAGTTTGCCCCCTTTCTTTCCTCTCATGCACGCGCACTCTTGCCCTTCCACCTTTTTGCCCTGAGATGATGCAGCAGGAAAGCCCTGGTGAGGTGCAGGTCCCTTGAACTTGGACTTGACCTCAGTCCTAAGTCTTCTTCAGGACTGTAAGAAACACATCTCTGTTCTTTATAAATTACTTGGTCTCAGGTATTCTGTTACAGCAATATAAAATAGACTAAGACAACTAATAATTTTGTACCTTGACAAGAATATTAATAATCATTTAATAATTATAGTACTTGATGCTTACTAAGTATCTTTCCCTCTGCCTCTCCACTTTAGCTTTTTTCCCACTTAATCTGCCCAAGGATTTATATGGTAGGCATTATTATTTGGAAATGTCTTGTATTAGGTTGCTCTTTTCTTAAGGAATCACTGAACTGAGCAGTTATCTTTTGACCTTTGTGAATATATATGACCTACTTGCTACTGCCTTTGAATGTTTTGTGACTTTGTTGACAATAGCCTGAGAACAAGGTCAAGAGGAGTGCTTTAGAGTGGGACAAGACGATTCCCTGGTGGTCACATGACATCTCTAGTCATTATCTCTCTTAAAAACTGAGTTTTCCCACCTGTTGTTCATTGTTAATTCTTAGTGGTTGCCAAAATCACAGTATTAATAAGAATAAGCACAAGCACATTCCACACCACACCCACCAGAGGCTCTGGGAAGAACCGGAATGATAAAATGATCCTGAGAATAGAGTTTCAAGATTAAGTCATAAACTACCATAATTACCTAACCACTTGACACTGCCACCGTAAATATACTAAGATGTGCCTGTCAGGTCTTCTAGACTTCTGCTGCAAAGAATGGCAAATGACATTCAAGTAAGTGCTTGTTATTGCTGATTAAAGTACCCATCAGACTTATTTTTCTCTTCTCTTCCCAGCCAAAAAAAACCTTTGGACAACTGTTTTGTGGCTCATTAGATAATTTTGGAATCCTATGCATTGGCTTATATCGCATGATGGATGATGAAGAGCGCAATCCAGAACTCAAAAGGGGAGTATGCTGGTTTGGAAAGTGTTAGCCATCCACCCAAACATAAGAACCAAAGCCGCTTTATCCAACATGAAAGAGAAATCCAGAGCTCAGGGTCTACAGTTACATGGAAGGGTGCTAGGAATGTATGTAGGAATGTAGGAATGTAGGAATGTAGGATGTATGTAGGAATATGGAAGGAATATGATGTAGGAATAAGGAAGAATCAGTATAAACAACAAAACCCAACATGATCAGGGTCCGATCAATATTGGCTTTGTAAAGGAGTATGGAGTTTCTGTCTCCACTGAAAACTGAAACCTTGGTTTTAAATAAGAGTTCTTCTGCAACCCACTTCTCATCCATGAATGTGTAGCTTTCTAAAGCTGAAAACACTGTCCACACTGGAAAGATTTCCTCATTTTCTGTTGGATTCATTGGGTATATATTTATTAGGTGCTTCTTTCTAGCCACTGGGTTTTGTACTTACAAATCATGGATGCACTTTGTTTAGATTTCAATTTTGTTAAAGGAAATCATTCTGCCATCAGTGGGGAAGAGAGAAGAAATGTGTGTGGAGGGTATAAGAAAAGAGGATTCCATCTAGAGACAACATCATTGTGTAGTTCCAAGGCAGGATTCTTACAGCTGGAATGGACAAAAGTCAGGAGAGAATGAGAAATTTAAAATGCTAGAGTGAAAACAAATTGATGGGCCCCCTTCCAGGAGAAAGGACCGGAAGCCGTATTACTCCAAATGTTGTTGTTGTTGTTAGGTACCATTGAGTTGGTGTCCAACTCATAGCAACCCTACATACAATAGGTAAAACAGTATTGTTAGTGCTTCTCTGCTATTCATGGAGTTTTCGATGGCTGATTGTTTTGAGGTAGTGGGTTGCCAGGTCCTTCTCCCAAGCCTATAGCACCTGGTGTTCCCAGGCGATCTCCTATCCAAGTACTAACCAGGCCTGACCCTGATTAGCTTCCGAGATCTGATGGGATCTGAGGCCACAGTGGTATGGCTGCAGGCACTCCAAGTGTGGTGGTCTCAAAAAGAAGGGAAAAACATTTCCTAGTAATATGAGAAGGGGAAAGGAACAGATGCTGAGACAGATAGTGTTCTGGCTGAGAGGTTCACTCACAGGAATTTGTACTTAGCACTAAGATTTCTCAGTGCATAGCCATTGCTGAGAAAGGAAATGGAAGAAGTAATATAGGGAGCTGAGAAGAGGCAAAGCTTAGATTAGTTGCTGAGAGGAGTAAAGAAGAAGTGTATCATGGATTTGTTAAACAATTCTAGACTGTAGAGTGAGAGGACCAGAACTGAAAATTCTGGTGAAGTTAAAGAGGGTTGTATTCAGAGTGAGGGAATGATCAGAGAGTGATTTATGAGGGATTAAAATTTTTGAGGATGGTCCATGTCAGGAAATGATAACCTCTGGAATGTGCCAGGAAAGTGGTTCAGAGATAAAGCTCATTGGGTAGTGGAGGTCAGAGAAATGTGAGCACATAAGATGATGATGGCAGAAAAGTGTGAAAGAAAGTGTGGCCCAACTGTCAAAGACCTAAATAAACATGAAGGTCTACAGATGACATGGATGACTCAGTGTTATTGTTCTTTTTAGGTACCATTGAGTCGAGTCCAACTCATAGCAACCCTGATAGGATTTGTAATGGCTGATTGTTTTAGGATTGATTGCTTTGGGAGTGAATTGTCATGTCCTTCTCCCATTTTTGAAGTGCTGGGTATCGAACCTGGATCCTCAAAGAGTGTGAAGCAGCAGTCTACTCATTGGGCTACATCCCAGCTCCAGGGAAGGTTATAGGGCTTTCCAGAACTCACCTCAAAGACAGTGGGAGAGGAGCCTTTTCCTGAGAACAGCACTTGTTAGGTGCTGTAGAGTGAAGTCTGACTCATAGTAACCCCATGTACAAGACAAAACACTCCCTGACACAGTGCCATGCTGGGCACTATGTCAGTGCTTCTTTGCTGTTTATAGGGTTTCCAATGGCAGATTGTTTCAGGAGTGGGTTGCCAGGTCCTTCTCCCATTTTTATGGGTTCTGGGGAGCAAACTGAGGACCTAAGAGAGCGAAGAGTAGCACTTTACCAACTAAGTTAAACTCTAGCACCAGGAGTAGCACTAGGAATCATAAATGACTCTGGTATATAATGGTATGTTCTTCTCTCTCTCTCTCTCTCTCTCTCTCTCTCTCTCTCTCTCTCTTTCTCTCCCTTTTTCTCTTTCTACTCTCTCTCTCTCTCTCTCTCTCTCTCTCTCTCTCTCTCTTTCTCTTTCTCTCTGCTTGAACTCCATCCCCTGCATTCTCTACAAAATCTGTACAATATGGTGATTGGAAGAATAAACACCTTATATTTGAGAGAACCTCAAGAAAAGCAATGGCATTTCTGTTTTAAAGGGAATGTGTGATTACTACAAATATTGTTTAGAATAGAATAGAGGTTACAGAGGACTCAATAAGAAAATTATAATGGGAAGATTATTCAGGAAAAGGGAGGTCAGTCATGCACTGAGACCCATGTTTAGGAGAGAAGAGGTACCTTTAGGAGACAACAGTGAAGAAAACCAGGATGGAAGTCACCCAAGGTTGTCCTCCCTCGGAGTTCTGACAGGAACATTGGTTATTAGTTAACTCACATTTACTGAGGATTTGTTATATACCTGATTATTCTGTTGGAGCCCCGACTTCCCTACAAAATCTCTCCATGTAGACATAGGCTCTGAGTGTTCTTTTTTTCCTTTTATCATTACTGGGGGTTGAACCCAGGGCCTCACACTTGCATGCTTTGTGAGTGCTGGACCACTGAGCGGAACCTCAGCCCATTTTTTTACTTTTTGTGATACAGACTATCTCTGGTCTCGAACTTGTGATCCTCCTGCCTCTGCCTCCTGAGCTGCTGGGATTACAGGTGTGTGTCACTGCACCTGGCTTTTCTAAGTGTTCTTTAAGACTGATTGACAAAGACCATTTGCTTACTAGCCAGTTTCAAATAGAACTTTGGTTTTAAAAAATGTTTTTACCTATTGGCCAGGCTACATTCCATGTGAAATTTGGTGTCATAAGCATTGGGGTAGGATAGACTAAGCCAGGGGGGATATACTTGGAATACGTGCAATCTTCTGGTTTCAGAAAGCTTGGCTTAGTGCTTAGAGTTGTACTAACTGAAATTATTAGTGAGGTGCATACTAAAAGCAGATAAACCTGGAGTCAGAAAGGCAATTAGAAATTAAGTAGCCCAAACTTCAGCCGTATCTCTCTCCCATTGATGCAGTGAGAACAGCAAGGCTTAGAGACACAGAGATGTTAGCCTAAAGTCAGACACAGGATGGTTTGAGAGGCAAGGATGAAAGCCAATCCCCTGATTCCCACTGTAGGATTTCTCCTAATGCAGTGGGCCAGAGATCTTTACTATTAATCAGAAACCAATGAAGCAAAGCAAAACAAAGGCATTTCCTCCTTCAGCTCAGCAAAATGATGTCCTTATTTTGGCCCTGGTCTGTTGTCACCCAGGCCCAGCTACAGCGGCTCAGAATTCACTTCTGGCTTTCTTTATAGGTTTGTGATCACCCGGCCACCCAACGAGTTTAGTCTACTCCCTTCGGATCTTGTGTTTTGTGCCATCCCCTTCAACACTGATTATTGCCAAAAGAGTGAGGAGTCTTCACTGAAAAATCCATATGAAATTCTAAAGACTCCGGAAACACCAGAGACTTCTCCAGATGTAGGTTGTCCTCCCAAGGTTGACCCAGTGGAAGAACATAGAACTCAGCGAGCCTTTTCACAATTCTATCCTCTGGGGACAGAATCCACCCACATTTCTCAATTTTAGGAGCCAGCGTCCCATCAGAGTAGTAAGCTATTGAATGTTGAAAAAACGTTGGAGCAACAATATGCAAGGAAATGAGAAGGAAAATGCCCTTTAGAAAGGCGATCTTTAGATTCCAAGCTGAACTAGATTTGTCCATATTCTCCATAAGCTCCTAATCTGCCACTTACAAGACATCTCCAGAGACTATGACTTTGAACAAGGAAAACAAAAATGGAAGCATGCCAATCTAGTGCCCACTGCTTAGCAGTCCCGCAGCAAGCCCACACTGTTTTAGAAGAGACAGGGCTCTAATCTAATCTCACTGGATCTTTTGTAATAAATGAATAAATATATGAAAAATGCCATTAAGGAAAGTTTGTTGCTCTGTTTTCCTTGAGCAGAAAACGGGTTGTTTTGAAGTGCATTAAAGACATCCTCTAGAGGGAGAGATGCTTATTGTACTTGAAAACCATTTTGTCTAACTAACACCTAGGCACATGCTTAACATATAGTAGGTATTTAATGAAAATTAATATTATAGTATTCTGGGATGATATGCCTGGGTTAAGTGAAGTAAATTAACATTAAATAACTTTCCACATTCCCTAATTCAGAAATAGAGACATCATTGTATGAAAGTAGGGCTTCAAATCCATGAAAAACGGGGTTCAGGTTCAGGTGCATGTTCGATATGTTCAAATTTAGAGAGTTTGGGTTAGGCTTGAGTTTAGGTTTAAGTCCCATGAGTAGAAAGCAGGGCTTCAAACAGAACTTGAATCCTGAATCCATTCTAATTCAAGCATTTAAAAATAAAAATTTCCCTGACCCTAACCCCAAACCTGAACTTGATCCCAGTGAAAAGTTGTGTTTTAGTTCAGCTTTTAATGTGTTTTGTTATTGTTGTTATTATTATTGTTGCTTTTTTTGTTTTGTTTGTTATTGTTGCTTTTGTTTATTTGGGTTTTTTGTACTGTTAGCTATTTAAAAATTGAATAATATTTATTAGTCTATCGGCACTTAAGATTAAAGTTTTAAACCCAAACCTGAACTCTCTAACTTTTAACATATTGAATCTGAACCCAATTCGTTGTGGGTTTAAAGCACTGCATGAAATGTCTAAAACATTTCTCCATATTTCATGCTCCAAAATAAACTGATCCACTGCTCTATAAACTTCTCTTTCAATTAAGTCATTCTCACCTAAGTATTACCCATAATGAACAAAAGTGCAGCAACACATCTAATATTCACTCTCTGTTCATGATCTTATAGTAACAAGCCTGATAAGCAAAGCCGCCTTGCATCATAGGTGTGACATTGGTAGAAGGGAAGAAGAAAAGAAATATAAAACCTATTGCTCATAGATTGTTGTATATAATGTTTGTGATAACTCTATTATACTAACAAAATTAATGATTTGGTACTTATTATCCTTGTTTTAAGCCTGCAGCTGTACCACTGTGGAATCTGATCCCACCAGATCTCGGAAGTTAAGTAGGGTTGGGCCTGGTTAGTACTTGGCTTGAAGACCACCTGGGAGCACTAAGTGCTGTAGGCTTGGGAGAAGGACTTGGCATCCCACTCCCAAAAAACAATCAGCCATTGAAAATCCTATGAATAGCAGAGAAACATGGATAATAGTGTTTTGTCTGTTGAATGTAGGTCGCTATGAATCAAATACTGACGTGAGGGCACCTAACAACAATCCTTGTTTTGCAAAGGAAGAAACTATGTCATGCATAAAACATACCCAACTACATTTGAACTTCAGATGAACAACAATTTTTTTAGTATAAATGTCCATTATTGGCACTTTGCTAGTAAGTGATTAAACATTCAAGCTTGGTTTATTTGACTCCAGCACTTACAGACATTATGCCTCCAAACATACAAATGAGGGAAATAAAACCTACTAAAATGAAAGCAAAAATATCCATCCACAGGAAATAGAATTTTCCATTAGTTAAACTTTGATTGCAATGTAGTCAACTCTTATGTGGAAAAGAGAATCATTGCAAGGAAAGTTGCCAGAGACCAAGGAAATTCTTTCTTTCATTCTTTTTCTTCCTTCCTTCCTTCCTTCCTTCCTTTCTCACTTTTTCTTTCTTTATTTTTTCTTCCTTCCTTCCTTCCTTTCTTTCTTTACTTTCTTTTCTTGTCTTTCTTTTGAAGTTTATCTAAGTCATTTTTATGCTGTACTTTTTTCTAAAGACTTTTTTATTTTTCCATATACATGGAAAAACACAACTTCCTGCTATTCCAAGTTTATAAGTAGAGTTTTACACACATAAAAGACTAAATTGTCTGTCCCTGAATCTCAAATCCTAATTTCTAACAGTAGTGATAGACTCAGCTTTGGCCACTCAATTCAAGATGTTAATGGCTGAGGAGAAGGGTCCTTCTGAGCAGAGGACTGTCCTTAGGGAAGGGTTCATGGCCTAGGAAGACATGGCATTAAGTTCTATTAAAAAAAACAATATCATTCCCTTTTCCAATTTTATACTTTGGCTGTTTTATACTCATAGCATGTTTAGGGAAAACAAAATATTCTTGAGAAAGAAATTATAGATTAGCTCTGTGAATATTTAAAAACCACGAACTATGGCTATTCATACATTGACCAATCTGTTTACTGTCTCAGCCTGAATTCTTCTGAGTAAAAATGTACTCCATGAATGATCTCATTTCCAACAGAGTTTGAATGAGAAATACTATACTTGCCAGTGTTTTATAAGAATGGATACCAGAAATCTGGGTAAAGAAATATTAAGGAATAGCCAAGGTGTGTTGTTGTTGTTGTTAGGTGCTGTCAAGTCGTGTCCGACTCATAGTGACCCTCACAGGGTTTTCAATGGCAGATTGTTTTGGGATTGCGTTGGGAGTGGGTTGCCACGTCCTTCTCCCATTTTTGCGGTCCCATTTGGGAATCGAACTCAGGACCTCAGAGACTGCAGAGCAGCACTCTACCAACTGAGCTAAATCCCAGCCCAGCCAAGGTGTAAGCACTCATATTGCCCATCTCAATAAATTAAATCAGTAAAGCACCCTTAACCTCATTCCCCAAGTGATTCCATAGCTCTAGAACCAAAACCTTTTACCTATACACAGCAACATTTTCATACAAATCGTAACACTAGATCCTTTGGCAGACATTTAATACAAAATAATTGTTTAACACTTAATAATAGAACCTATATATAAAGAAGAGGGAAACATGAAAGGAACTTCTCAGCTCATAACAATATTTAGACCAATATTGGTAATTTTCGGGGGCTTTGGCATTTTCAAAATTGGACAAAAACTATAAACTGCTTCCTCAGAAAAATTTGTTTGTATACATATAATAGAAAATTCATCATATAAATGAGAGAGGTCAAGAATTTCCCTATAGTGTGTCATCTTTTCAATCGTTGATTTATAGACTTCCATAACCAGAAGGCCTATATCTGTACCACTGTGGTGTCTGATCTTATCAGATCTTGGAAGCTAACCAGGGTCAGGCATGGTTAATACTTGAATGGGAGATTGCCTGGGAACACCAGGTACTGTAGGCTTAAGAGAAGGACTGGGCAAGCCACTCCCCAAAATCAATCAGCCATTGAAAACCCTATGAATAGTAGAGAGGCACTAACAATACTGTTTTGCCTGTTATACATAGGGTCACTATGAGTTGGACACCTACTCAATGGCACCTAACAACAACAACAACACAACCAGAAGAGTGGTCACCAGAAAAAGCAAAGGGTCAGGGAGTCAGGAGGCTAGAGTACTTGTTTTGAGTATACAATTAAAGATTTTGTTACTTGGGCAAGTTCTTAAACATTTCTCAGTTACTTTCTCAGCTCATTTTGCTGTTTGCAAAAGGAGAACATTGAACTAGAAGATTTTGAACATTACTTCCAACTTGATTTATTCAATTCTTATATTCCCTACCTATCACAGATCAGGCACCCTGCTAGATGCTGAGGATTGAGCGGAGACCAATACCAAGTTGCTTATTCCATGGAATAAACAGTTGAGTTGGGAGAAGCAAGAAATAAGAAAGAAAGTCAGTGAGGTTAGAGCAGAGTGAATAAATCAGAGATGAGACTGGAAAAACAGGGAAGATCAGATTAAAAACGACCCTATAGATTGTGGGAAACAGATCATATTTTATTCTAACTGCAGTGAAGATCTCTTTAACAATTTTAAATGATGAGGAGAGTGATATGATTTATACTTCCAAAGATGACTCTGGCACTTATGGTTTCAGAAGGATGACTAATTGAATTCAAATGGATTTCCCTCCTGCTGCAGATACTCCAAAATTCTAGGTAAATTATAGTAAAAGAATTCTAAAATATACAATAGTCCTTGAAGAAATGGAAACTCCCAGTCAGAAGCAAAAGGACATCACAGCCCGAGTAGGTATCTCTGTGACATGTGATTAGTATGTAGGACTAAAGCCAGTGTTTGGGATTATGATGTCATAGATAGCCATAAAATGTAGATGAGATTTAAGACTCAAATGCACCATAAATAGAAGCACCAGTCCACCTGTGAGACAGGCAATGGGTACCTTTCACTGGCCCAAGAAGGGAACAAGAAGATTGATTTTTGCTTAGGAATCTGTGTGCCAGAAAATACCTATTGTGAGAAATTTGTTTCCCAAGTTCATTATCATGTGCATATATTTAAAACTAAGTCAAAAGAAACAAATAATCCTTTGCACGAAAGATTTCTGCAACTCAGGGTACAAAGGACTATATCAGGAAAAAATGTAAAGTAAATTTTTAAAAATGTTTGTTAAATGGACAATGTGCCTCAAATTTTTAAAAAATTAGAAATGACATGAAGAAATTATCTTCATAAGTGAGAATCAGGAGAGAGACAAGAGGGTCAGCATGACCCCAGACTTAGGATAACAGAACCATCTGAAAATCACCAAATTGATATATTTAATATGATGAAGATGGTTACAATAAGATTAGAAGTCATAAAGAAAGAAGAAGGAACTGTGAAGAAATGAACAGGCAGAGCTGAAAAGAATCAAAACTTCCAGAAATAGTTAATCAAATTGAAATTCCAATGTAGTTGAACAATAAATTAAATTCAGATAAATCTAAAGAATGTATTTAAAATGCAGGATACAGAGATAAACAAATTAAAAATACAAAATAGAGGTTGAGGCATGGAGAAAAGAATTAAAAAGTACAATACATAGATCATTTCATTTCCATAAAAAGGAGAACAAGGAAGGTGACAAGTATCATAAAAATTTTTATGGTTGATAAAAGAATCCTAAGAATCAAGAAATCCAGTGACAACATAAAGAGTAGAAAGAAAGAAGGAGGGAACTAGAAAAGGGAAGTGAAGGTTGTGGAGGTGGTATGGTGAGGAGAAACAATGTAGAGGGATAAAGGGGGAGATGATAATCTCAAAATAAACAATGCAACTCTATGAGTACATGGGAAAACTTGGGGAATATAACCCGAATATGCATTTGAGTTTCACTCAAATTATTCACTCGCATATTAGTCAAAAGTCTCCATTAACCTTTTAAGTTGATAAAAGTGTAACCAAAAGTGATATAATAGTTGCATATGGAAAAAGCCAATGCTCTATTACTCTGTACCCCACCAACATTTACTAATAAAGGGAAAAAGAACAAACAAGCAAAGAAACAGTAACTCCTTCCTTCCTCCCATCCTCCTCCCCTTGACAATTCCATTTCTCCTCTTTGTTTTTGAGTAATGATGTGGACTCCTGAATGTGTTTTGAATCCAATTACTATAAACAAATACCAATATTATTCTTGGTGCTAAGAGTGGCTATATTTGGACAGTGGAAGTCCCCTCATTTGGCTCCCGTGTCCTTTCAAATGTCCTTTCAATCTTTGGCTCCAGTGTCCTTTCAAATGTCCTTTCAATCTTTGAGCATCTCCTTACTTTCTGACATAAGACCTATCAGTTCTCCCCCATATTTTCCCCGAACTGTTACAGTCTTATAAAACTCTAAAGTCCTTTTATATTGCACTCTATAACAAGAAACAATATAAAAAAGAAATCCAATGAATCATCAGCAGAAAAGTTAATAAACTTACATGCAAACATGCCCATATCTATACCTAGACAAAAGAAAATGGCTTTCTTACAAAAGGCTTACTAGTGGGATATCAAGACAAAAAATCATACTAGACTAGTAATATTAAAATTCTGAGGGAAAAATAATAGAAGATATAAAAGTGGATATACTATATTAAATTACCACTTAAAGGGGAATATATAAGTGAACACAATTTTAAAGATTGTGAACTTATAACTTATAAACTTTTACAGAAAGAACTTATAAAAAATATATTTCAGCAAGAGGAGAATGAACTCCAAAAGATAGAGAAATACATAAGAAACAGTGATGAGAAAATATCTGGAAGTCATTGTAAACAGGTGTCAATTTTAATAATAACAGTAGTAATTTGGGAAGGGTTAAAAAACAAGAAGGAACAATTTTTTGCAGGAGGAGGAAGAGGAGACTGTTGAATCTAGGACTTCCTGCATGCTAAGCAAGTGCTCTACCACTAAGCTTCATCCCCACCTTCCTTTTTATTTTTTATTTTGAGATAGAGTCCTGCAAATCTTTACAAGCTGCCTCTGGCTTTGAATCTGTGATCCATTTCAGCTTCCAGATCACTAGGATTACAAGCATGGACCATAGCATGCAGCAGAACTAATTTATAATAAGGAAATAATAGGGCTTATGAATGAGGTTATCAAGTAAAATTATCCTAAAATTGTAGCTTTATTCTAGAGAACAATAATGATTCACTTTAGCATTGGTTATAGCTCTGATGCATGAAAAAAATTAGAGAATAAATTCTAAAATAAGTGGAAGAAATATAACTTCCAAATCCATTGAGAGATATTGATCAGTAAAGAGACATAAAAATTAAATTAAAAAATGTTGATTCAATCCATGAAAAGAGAGGATTTATTTTTTAGAAAAACAAATTAAAAGAATGACATATAGAAAACAGCGTGTAAAAAGTAGTAATAAATGCAAACATGG
>VMDO01030029.1:0-21827 GCA_007922755.1 Pedetes capensis | reverse complement strand
TGAGTTGGTGTTTTTCTCTTGCAGCTTTTAACATTGTTTCTATGTTGTGTAATCTTGGAATTTTAATCATTATATGTTATGGAAAGATTCTTTTCTGGTCATGTCTGTTTGGGTTCTAAATGCCTCTTGTGGTTGGATATCCATTCCCCCCTCCCCAGATTTGGGAAATTTCTCTGCTATAATTTCACTGAATAAGTTTCCTATGTCCTTAGTTTTTATCTCAGCTCTTCTTTATACACCATAGATTCTTAGGTTTGGTCTCTTGATCATGTCCCACATTTCCTGAAAATTGTGGTCATGTTCTTTTCTTTCTTTTTCTTTTTTTCTTTTTTCTTTTTTTTTTTTTTTTGATATTTGAATATAGTATTTCCTCAACCTTGCCTTCCATCCCTGATAGTCTCTCTTCTGTTTCATCTAGTCTACTGGTGATACTTTCTACTATTTTTTACTTGGTTCATTGAATTCTTCATTTCTACTTTATTTTTTTCCTTTAAAATCTCAATTTCCCTGCTGAATTTCTCATCCATTTTGCTGACTTTGTCTTCCATGATGGTGATTTTCTGACCTAGGTCCTGTATGCATTTCCTTACTTTGTTCATTTGTTATTTGCATCTTCTCTGAAGTCATTGATCATTTTTACAAGTGGACTTTTGAATTCTTTGTCTGACATTTCAATTGTTTTGGTATCTTTGGATTCAGTGGTTAAAGAATAATGGTATTTTGGAGGAGATGCATTGCCTTGTATTTTCATGTTTCCTGTGTTTCTAATTTGTGATTTGTGCATCTATAGGGGTGGATAGGGGCTGGGATTTAGCTCAGTTGGTAGAGCGCTGCGCTGTAGTCTCTGAGGTCACGAGTTTGATCCCAGCACCAGAAAAGTGGGAGAAGGACCTGGCAATCCACTCCTGAGGCAATCCCGAAACGGTCAGCCATTGAAAACCCTGTAAGGGTCACTATGAGTCGGATACTGACTCGATGGCACCTAACAACAAGGGATGGATAGGGGCTGGGATTTAGCTCAGTTGGTAGAGCACTGCTCTGTAATCTCTGAGGTCCAGGGTTCAATTCCCAGCACCACAAAAATGGGAGAAGGATGTGGCAATCCACTCCTGAGGAAATCC
The DNA here is from genome assembly GCA_007922755.1 of Pedetes capensis. Lineage (NCBI taxonomy): Eukaryota > Metazoa > Chordata > Mammalia > Rodentia > Pedetidae > Pedetes > Pedetes capensis. The sequence goes on along the minus strand of VMDO01030029.1, from coordinate 20,706 downwards.
CAAAACAATCAGCTATTGAAAACACTATGAGGGTCGCTACTCAATCCTACCTAACAACAACAACAAGGAGTGGATATCACTTCCTGTTTTATCTGGGGGTTTTCTTGGTGGCTTTCTCTTGAGATCACAATCTCCAGTGTTACTCCCCAGAGAGGAAGAAAACCTACTATAACAGGTACAATACCTGACCAAACCAGATATAGAAATACACTTAAAAATCATTTAAAGCCAACTGCAACAGCACAAATGCCCATAGAACAAAGAATGGCAATAATAATATAGAATAAGCTGTAAAGTTACAAAATATTTATGGCAAAAGTATAAATAGTATTTGCCTGAAGTAACAAGGGCAGGCAGAGACAGGGGAGACAGAAGGATGCCTCGAGGGTGAGGTAAAAGAAAGGAAAAATATCTAGAAAGAAAATGAATGTTAAGAAAGGAGAAGGAAAGGAGCTAAAGATAAAAAAAAAGCAAAGAAAAAGGTATATAAATAGAATTAGGTAAACATAAGCAGAGCAATAAGTAGTAAGCTTAAAAGATTTAAAGCATAGTAAAATAGAAAAAGATACACAGGGAGAAAAAGATAAGAAATCTAAAAAAGAAAAAAGGCAAAAGTTACATTAGAAAAAAGGAAACGAAGAAATGAAAATTAACAAAGAAAAGAGGGGGGAAAAAAGCCAAACACTGAGTCGCTCCCCGGAAACGCCAGTGTCTCTGGGAGTTGAGACCGGAGGCTCTTGAGCCCCAGGCTGGAGGCAGCACGTGCAATTCAACGTGATTCTCTCACCAAGAGAAAATAAGAAGAGGCTGGGGGTACTGCACTGTGCCATAGCACTTACTCCATGCAAAATCCTGGGTTCAATCCCCAGCACAGCAGGAAGAAAGGAGGAGGAGGAGGAAAAGGAGAAGGAAAAGAGGAGGAAGGGGAGGAGGAGGAGGAAAAGGAGAAGGAAAAGAGGAGGAAGGGGAGGAGGAGGAGGAAGAAGTGAAGGAAGAGGAAGAGAAGTAGATGGAGGAGGAGGGGAAGAAAGATGAGGAGGAGGAGAAGGAGGAGAGTAGTGGTGGTGGTGGTGCTGCTGCTGGAAGGGCTTCTTCCTGTGGCCTCTAATATTTGAGCCTTGAGTGGAGGTGTTGGTCAGTTCAGGATGGAGTCTTTTTATCTGACCACAGCTCAGAGTTGACAGTCTGTGTAGGTCCTGTCAGGGGATGAATTCATTTCCTCTCTCCAGGGTGTGGGGCTTGCTTCTGAGCAAGTTAAGTCTCTTGCTGCCTGAACTTCTCAGGACGTCAGCATCTGATCTGCTCAATCACTGCAATTGCCCACTGCAACTGTCTAGCACACTGGGGCTGTGGCAGATCCCCCCCAAGTTCTCTATGGGGGTAATTCTTTGCCCTCAGCCCCCCTGGGTAGCTCAGACTCACACAATAGGTTCCCTCTCAAGACAGTCAAGGCCCCCCAAGACATGCAGCTTGGGAGTCATTTATCCCATGTTGAACCCCGAAATTAGGAGAGCTACTGTCTCACCAAGTCCCTGGAAAAGTGTTCAAGGCCTTCAAGGACTGTGCATTTGTCCTGTGGGACTGCAAGCCTGACGGCCAGGGCTGCCTGGCTCAACTCTTTGGACTTCGTTTCCCCACCTGTATGGGAAGCTGTGGTTGGAGATGTGTCCTGATTTGTCCTCACTGTTCAGGTACGTTCTGCTACCTGGGACCATCTAATCTCCTTTGTGGTTTCTATACTTCTCTAAACCTTTCTACGGAAAAGACTCCATGCTTTCCTATTCTAAGTCCTTTGTTTTACCTCGTCACATGGAGACTGCCTTTGATTCTCTATCTTAAACTGGAAGCCAGCTCTCAGAATTTTTCTCTCTGTAGGATTCTAGTTTTTCACTTTCAGATCTTTTCCCTCACGGAAGGTTAAACCCCTCCAGAAGAGAAGGCATCTTTTCCTTCCAGGGGAACATCTTGTTGCATTGTTAATCTGTTTCTTGTCCTCTTTAAGGGGATGATAATATTCCATTATTGTTGTTAGGTGCCATCCAGTGGGAATCTGACTTATAGCAACCCTATGTACTATAGGTGAAACACCATTGTCAGTGGTTTTCTGCTATTCAGTGGGTTTTCGATGGCTGATGGTTTTTTGGGAGTGGGTTGCTGGGTCCCCCAAGCCTACAGCACCTGGTGTTCCCAGGTGGTCTCCCATCCAAGGACTAACCAGGCCTGACCCTGCTTAGCTTCTGAGATCTAATGAGATTGGACACCACAGTGGTAAGGCTTTGACATTCCCTTACAATCCTTTAAATTTCTATATGGTTGGTAGAAATGAATGTCCCCTCTTTCAGTGCTGACTCAAATAATTTCAGTTTTTTTTTTCTTTCTTAAGTAAGTCTAGGTAAAGTTTTGTCATTTTGCTGATCTTTTAATAAAGCTTTAAGTTTCATTAGGTTTTTTTTCATTTTCTGTGTTATTAATTCCTGTGCTAATCTCTGATACTTATAGTTTCTTTCTCTCTGCTTATTTTGGGTTTAGTTTGATTTCTTTTCTAGCTTCTTAAGGTGGAGAGTTATGTTAATTTGACTGATATTTTAATTTGTTTTTGCTGTACTGGGGATTGAACCCAGAGTCTGGCACATACCAGGCAACTATTCTAACACCGAGCTACATCCCTAGCCCTGATATTTCTTCTTAATGTAGATGTACACAGGTACAAATTTCCCTCTATGCACTGCTTTGGCTGCATCTCAGTTTGGTATGGTTTCTGTTTGGTTGGTTTTCTTTCATGTTATTTTCTAATTTCCCTCAAGATTACTTTTTTGACCCATTGGTTATTTAGGAGAACATTGTTTAATTTCCACATATTCAGGAATTTCAAGTCTTTGTTATTGATTTCTAACTTTTTTCTATTGTAGTTTGAAAACACACTTGGTATCTTTCAATCTTTTTAAATCTGAGATTTGTTTGGGGGCCCATCATATGGTCTAGACTAGAGAATGTCCTATGTGTGCTTTAGAAGAAAGTATATTCTGCTATTGGTGACTATCCAACAGATGTCTTTTAGTTTAGGTGATTTATAGTCTTGTTCAAGTCTTTTATTTTCTTGTTGGCCCTTTGCCTCATTGCTTAATCCATGACTGGATGTGTGGCATTGATGTCTCTATTCTTGTTGACAATTTCTCCTTTCAGTTGTGTTGGCTTTTGCTTCAGGTATCTTACAGCTGCATGGTTGGCTGCATATATGCTTGTAATTGTTGTATTTGGTGATGTTAAAAGATTTTGTGGAGCCACGATGGTAATTGTCCTGCACTACATGTCCCCTGAGGGCCACAGGTTGGACATACTTGCTCAAAGTCCATTCATCTCATATTAGTGTAGCTACTCCAGCTTTTTGCTGTTATAATTTATATGATATACAGAGATAAGAGTCTAGGGCTCAGTATAGAACACCTGTATATAGAGCCACTGAGTTTGATCCTCAGACTGAAAAAACAAGTCTATGATATAGAAGTATATGATTTAAATAATTCAGGTATAAATTTATGTGTAAAAGATTACAAAAAATACTGGCATGTCAAATCATTAGGGATATTGTATATTAAATGATGTTAGAGTATTATTTGGAAAAATTTAAATTATGATTCCTATCAAATACTTTGTTACCAAAATAAGTTCTAAGTCAACAGGGGCATTAAATAGTTTTAAAGAACCAAGAAAATAAAAGTAAATATGTACATAATTTGGGGGTGAACATATTTTTCTATGGGAAAATATAAAAAATGGAAACTAGCTGGGCACGGTGGTGCATGCCTGTAATCCCAGCAGTTTGGGAGGCGTAGGCAGGAGGATTGCAAGTTTGAGACCAGAGGCAGTCTGTGTAACTTAGCAAGACACTGTCTCAAAAAGTAAAAAAATGGGTTCGGGGTGCAGCTCAGTGGTCCAGCACTTGCAAAGCATGCAATCACGAGGCCCTGGGTTCAACCCCCAGTAACACACACACACACACACACACACACACACACACACACACGGAAACCACAAAAGAACGAAAGAAGATTGAAACAACCCCATAAAAAATTTAAACTTGCACAGTAAAGCTGAGCACAGCAGTGTGTGCCTATGGTACTAGCACTAGGAAGGCAGATGTGAGAAGACCAGTTGGACCACGAGTTCCAGACAGGCCTGTGTAAGATAGTGAGAGCTTGTCTCAAAAAACCCGAAACTAAACAACAAAAAACCCTAGCCCATTAATAAATACACAAAGACTAGGGGTACAGCCCTGTGGTAGAGCACATGCTTAGCATGTGCAGGGCTCTGGGTACAATCCTCAGCAGCACCCCCCTACCAATAAAAAACTGGGAAAATATGTTAACAATGAAAAGAACTTGGACAGTTAATCAATAGCATTAAAAATAACAAATGGCCTTCTGAAAATATATGAAAATATTTTATATTACTAACAAAGAAATATAAGCTAAAATAAAATCTATTTTTATCTATAGACAAAAGATTTTTTAAAATTATAGTGTCAAGCTTTGGCAAGGAGACAGGAAAGAAGGTAGTCATGCTCTGCTGTTGGGGGTTAAACAGTACAATTTATTAGTCTTAAGATTTGGGCTGGGGTTTAGCTCGGTAGAGTACAGCTATGCACTATCTGAGGCCCCGGGTTTGATCCCCAGCACCACGAAATCCAGAGAAGGACCTGGCAATCCACTCCTGAAACAATGTTGAAATATGAATAGGAGCTCTGACAGTGCTATGAATAGGAGCTCTGATAGTGCTGGGCATGGCACATTGCTGGGGAACAGTTTCCTTCTGCTGTACACATGGTTGCTATAAACCGGCTCCAACTTGACAGGACCTAACAACAAACAAGATTTGGATGCCTGTAGCCATACCACTCTGGCCTCTGATTGCATCAGATCTTGGAAGCTGAGCAGGGTTAGTTAAATAGGAGACTGCCTGGGAACACCAGGTGCTGTAGGCTTGGGAAAAGAACCTGGCAGCCCACTCCCAAAAAACAATCAACCATTGAAAACCCTGTGGATAGCAGAGAAGCACTGATAATAGAGCTGGGCATGGCAGTGTCTGATAGTGCTGTTGGATAGTGCCTTGTTTGTTGTACACAGGGTTGCTATGAATTGGATTCGACTTGAGGTCACCCAACAACAACAATTTCATGGAATAATCACAAATGTAGACAAATATTTCATCACCATTATGTTTAAATAGCAAAAAAAAAAGCTGAAAAAAAATCTCAATGTAATAGAATAGTACCTAACAACACATGTTGTGGAAGATTATTTAATGACATGGAAATGTAGTCATGATATAGTAGATGAAAAAAGTAGGTTTCAAAACACTATTTACAGTTTGATTCCATTCTTATTAAAATAATATATAATATGTATATGCAAAGAGAAAGGTTAACAACTATCTTTGAATATTCAAAGGTTAACAATTCTACCTGAATTGTCAGTATTACGGGAGGTTTTGTTTACTTGTGCTTCCTCCACTCCCTTCAGATTTTCTGTAACATTCATCTCTTTTCTCACTAAAAAAAAAAGTTAATTTAAAAATTACGATATTATTCCCGATTATTAATTTGGCAGGATTTAACTCAGTTGCTAAAGTGCCATTCTGCACTCTGAGGCCCTTGGTTTGACCCCTAGCAATGAAAAAATCAGAAAGAAGTGGCAACGTAGTCCCAAAGCAATCCTGAAACAGTTAGCCATTGAAAACCCTATGAAGGTCGCTATGAGTTGCACTTGACTCAATGGAACCTAATAACAATTAATTTGACAAAGATTATTTAAAAAATACATAACATTGGTAAGGATTTGGGGTAAACAGGCATGCACAAAATGGTAGTAAAAAGTACTATTAATAGCTTCATCATAAACTTGGCAACATAAACCAAAATTCCTAACAGGAAGCACGAGGCTGGGATGTAGTTCAACGGTAGAGTGTTTGCCCAGCATGTGCAAGGCCCTAGGTTTGATCCCTAAGTTCTGGAGGAGAAAAAGGAATATTTTCAGTTCTAGGAACTAACCGAATTATTAGGAATAGATGCAAAAAGGTACACATAAGTCCAATGAAAATATTACATCTGTATATAACAATATTATTAAATTACTGCGGGATTCTTGACATCATTGGGTCAGCACATTAGGAACAGCACATGAATATTACGTACCATATAAACCTAACATGAAAATGTATTAATTTCCTAGGGCTGACATAACAAATTTTCACAAACTGTCTCCCCCAATAACCCCCCCCCCACCCCGGTACTGGGGGTTGAACCCAGGGCCTCACGCTTGCATGCTCTGCAAGTGATGGACCACTGAGCTGCACCCCCAGCCCATTTTTTTACTTTTTGAGACAGGGTCTCGCTACGTTATGCAGACTGCCTCTGGTCTTGAACTTGCGATCCTCCTGCCTCTGCCTTCCAACCTGCTGGGATTATAGGCATGCACCACCGTGCCTGGCTCACAAACTGTCTTAAAACAACAGAAATTTATTCTCTCACCGTTCAGGCCAGAAGTCAAAAACGAACGTGGTTCCCTCCTGAGATTCCGAAGGATAACCTGTTCCTTGCCTTCCTCCTGGCCTCCTGGTGTTTGCTGGCAATGGTTGGAGTTCCTTAGCTTGTGGACACTACATTCCTCCAATCCCTGCCTTTGTCAGATGACCTCCTCCCCTGTTTCTGTACATCTTGTCCTCTTCTCACAAGGGCACCAGTCCCTGGATTTAGGGCCACCCTAATCCAGTATGGTCACAATTTAATTATATATGCCAAGACTTCATTTCCAAAATAAGGTCATGCTTGGAGGTTGCCGGCTGGTACTACCAAACTCACCAGTACCTAATATGGACATATACAAGTTTGGAAACATATACCAAGTGTTTATGTCTAGGTGTGTTTATGGGTGATTTAAGTATTTATGTGCTTTTCTGTATTTTAAAATAAATAGCTTATGTACTGGAATTGCATTTATATAGGGATTAACTTCTAAACTACTGTACAAGATGATTATGTGTACTCAAAAATCACTCTTTTCCTTCACATAGCTCACAAAATACCAAATACATCACTTTATATAAACATAGTGTTTTCTCAAAAACATCCACTAGCTAATTCTTCTATATGTAGTTGGCTTGCATTTATGTGCTATATTGTCCAAAAAAGAAAATAAAGGCTCTTTAAGCATAAAAGTTGAAATAGTTAAAGTTAAACGAGACTTCACTGTTAGTTTTGTAATTAGTGGAAACATTCTTGGAACCAATGGAAGTAATAATTATTGGTTGCCAACATGAATTCCTTTTAGAGGTTAGATCATCTCTGAAGCTTTCTGGAACTTTTAAAGGTTCAAGGAGAAGAAAACTTAAGGAAATAGCATTAGAGTGGCTTAGAGTGGAGATCAGGCTGAAAAATCGAGGTTTAATAATTAGGGCTCTAAAAAGCCCTTTTATTTCCTTGCAAACATCAATCGATGGGCTAACAATGAAATTAAATTAAAAGGAAAAATTGGCAACATTTAAGATGGTACTGTGCATACAATTACAACAAATTTCTGTCTCTTAAAATTCTTCTCACTAGCCCTGGTAGTGCATACCTGTTGCCTCAGCACTCAAGAGGCCCAGGCAGGAGGATCATGAGTTGAAGGGCCGCCTGGGATACATAAAGAAAACCAACCCTCCCACCCTGCCAAAAACAAAAAGAGAAAAAATAAGAAAAAAATAAGAAAAAAAAAAAAAAAAAAAAAAAAAAAAAAAAAAAAAAAAAAAAAAAAAAAAAAAAAAAAAAAGAGCAAATGATTTCCCTTTCAAAGATTTGAGGCTGTTTTTTTCATAAGTGGATAAATTATAATATAAAATTCAATTTAAGAAGTATTGTCATGTACAGAGGCTGACATCATGGGTAGTCAAAGAATATGTTTAATAAAAAATAATTAAACTTCCATTTGCTCTATAGAACATCATAGAAAGTAATTTAATAAATTACAAATGACTTTTTAAGACGTTTGCTCAACTACAGAAAGCAAATTCAGACTACACAAAACACAACTGGTAAATATTGCAAATGTCCAAAAGAAAAATTGGACTAAGACTTGAATCATGAAACCTGAAACAAGGGCTATAAATACAAGGCAATAACAGCTATAATTCTTTTAGTAACTACCAACACATACTTGGATATCCTTTCAACTGTAACTTTAGTATTAAGTAGTTCTATTGATGCTTTTTTCTTTATAACCCTTAACTTTACACAAACTTATTTGCATGTTCTTTTTTTTCTTAGCTGATACCTGGACAACTTTTCCCCAATCAATACTAGATAGAAATGTCCTGAAACCCAAGAGAATGTTTAAAGTTAATATTAGCCTTAATTCTTTGAAAACTGTAATTGCCTTATTATATAGAAAGAGAATCACTAGGATATTAACCAAATTCATTTGACCATAATTAGGAAAATACTTTATTTCATAGATTTGCTATAAATTAGATTTTAGTGACAAGATCTAAGAATTTTTTTCCTCTTTTTATTTTTTAATTGGGGAAAGAAAGGAATAAAGATCATGTGGGTAGAACTAGAGGGAGGAAGGGAAATATGGATGGCATTGAAATACTCCACCGGCAAACTAAGTTTACTGTGTTTGAAAAACTTTGGCTATCTCATAGGTGTATCCTAGTTAAACAAAAGTGCAATACTGCAAAGGGAAGATACCAAATATGTAATATATCATTTTCATTATGAAGAATCACTATCCACTTCTCCTGGATGGGCATTAGAGTAACTATTGCTAAGACATTGCATAAAGGACTATCAATTCAAAGTATTATTTTGGGGAAATACAAAAATCAATGCAATCCCAATGGAACTTATATAATTTTGTAAATACATATAACACTGTCTCTCTAATAAGAGGTTAGTTATTTTACATACAGAAACATAATTTACTGGTAAAGGTCTTGGAAAATCTAATACAATTGCTTCATTAATGACAAAACAACAGTTCTATCAAAACATACTGAAAGTTATTTTTTCTGTAGGAGAGAATTGGCATACCCCCCCCCAATTTATCCCCTTGAAAACTTCATTACTGATTTATTTGGTACCAGAAAAATGCTAACATTTATCTCTCCTTAAAATGCAGATATTTTTATGTTTAAGTCCTAATTGTCTTTTCAGTGTACATGAAGGTGAACCTGGACCTCTACCTTGTCAGAGTAATAGCAGCTTTAGCAGGAGAAATTGTACCACAAATCAAATATCAGACAAATTTACATGGTAAAGGGTTCTAAGAAATTGAACAGAAGCCTTGAACTTCATTCTTGTGGTTTACAGGTATAACTTGTATATCTTTTTGAGATTATTCAAAGTGCATTTTCAAAATGGGCAGCTCAGTATATTTAGGATAACTGATAACCCAACACTGATTCTGGGCAACATTTAGTCTGCTTACACCTAGAAACTCAAAATGAATTTAGACTATCTGCATATTACTTTACCACTATTATCTGTTATTTTGGAATATTTCCATGACACAAAACACAAATAGAAATTTACACAAATAAAGCAAACAAACAATTTCTTTTACATGAAGTATGCTGTGATGAAAGTCCTTTTCAGTGGCATTTCATGAGTTTGCCCTTTCTGAACCCTGGAAACAGACATTACTTATCTGAGACATAATTGTTTATAGTAGGAGGCCAAACTTTGAAAAGTTAAACCTATGACTATAGGGTGTCAAAGTCACATGACACAGGATTATTTTATTACTTAATTTTACTGATTTCCAAGTTAAGCTCAGCAAAAAGCAAGTCATATTCCTTGCCAGATTAACATGATATATAGGATGTGTTTAAAAAACCCCTGAAAACAAGTACAGAATTAGAAACGAATGTAAACTTCCTAAACTAACTCAGCTGAGGTAACAGGTAGCCAGTTAAATTGGCTGATTGGGAAACTTATTTCTTCTTTAAAACATACTTGTACCTGAATTGGAAACATCAGCAGTGCATCACAACACTAGAGCATTTTCATGTAATTAAAGCAATGGATGGTGATGTAGATTCTACAGCTTTCATGACATTCATTAGCTGCCCAAATTATTGCTGAGTTTTGATCTGTAAATTATAGGTGTCAAGGAGGCTGTAAAACTATATTCAAATTAAATCAGTAATATGCATAAAGTATTCTGTGTTCACTGCAAATATATTAAATATACAACTCTTATTGAGCATAATTTTCATAAAATTAACCCCCAACAAAATTATAATGCCTTTTGTTGTATTTTTATACCTTTATGTATGATAGTACATACGAGTTCAGAAACTTGTGAATCTTAAGAAATATTACATGCAAAACGTCTCTGAAAGCAGTGTGCACTTCTAAACAAATAACTGAAATGTTCGGTCAGTAAGTTATTGATGCACTCAACACAGGGATATTTACAATTAGTAAAAAGAAAATTTCAAAATCAGTTCATAATTTAAGTGCAGAGTCTGGAAATCAGTCTTCATTACTAGAATCTGAGTCATCGGAGGACGATGATGTACTGTCAGATCCAGAGGAAGCATCAGCTTTCTCTGAACCCTCATCTGTGCTGTTTTCATGGAGAGGACTAGGTTCAGTTCCCCCTTTGTCTTCCTGATCTCTAACTCTGGAATCTTCTTCCTTTACTTGTATGGACTTAGACGAACCTAAGTCACTGTTTTTGTTTTTCTGTACATCAAAAGTATTGGACTGGGACAAAGTCGGAATATGAAGATTAAGGCCTGGAGTGAGAAGCATCCCTGGATAAAGTATATTCGATAGTAAGAGTGGGTTAAGAGCTAACGGATTGGCAGCTGCCGCTGTGTTTACTGCAGCAGTAGAGGACGCTGAAGGAGAACTTGACACAGAGGTTTCTCCACCATTCTCGGAACTTTGGCTCTCTGTCCTTTCTTTTTTTCCTTCTAGCTCCTTAGAGTCATTTCCCTTCTTCTCCTCCGCCCCAGATTCCGCAGGCTTTGTCAGGAGTCCTCCCATACCCACCAGATTTGGTAATCCAGCCATTCCTGACAGCAGCATGGGGAACATGGCAGCCATGTTCTTAGCTTCTCCTCCGGAAGAAAGGCCAGCAGGCACGCCCATCAGCCCTGCAGAGACCTGCAGCGACTGCAAGTTTTGTAGGTTTTGTTGTAAGGCCTGAAGAGTTGAGAGATCCATACCTGGAAGTAATCCATTGGCCAACAAAGGATTGCCTGAAACACTGTTGGTGGATGCAGCTATGGCTGCTGTGGCCTTGGCAATTCCACTCTTGGGCCGCCTCCCCCGCCTGCTTACTTCTTCCCTCACAACAGGACCAGTGAGAATGCGTTCATACATACTTTCTGGAAGAAACCCCTGGTGAAAACATAGACCTCTTAATAATAGCTACATGAAAATAAAATCAATAACACTTGGGTTACCATACAAATAGCCTAATAATAAAGGTAGTTATTTGCAAACCTGTTCTGTATTGCTATGAAATAAATTATGAAAGAGATAACCTAATTTTAAGTTGTACCTTGAAACAACTCTTCCACTTCTTATTTTATCATAGGAAAAGAGTAGAAAGGGTTTTAGCTATCTTCCATATTGTAAAGCATAAACTTGTAGAAAACATGGTCTAAAAATTCTTTTTTCAAAGGTATTTTCATAACCCTTTCATGTTTCACATCATTTGTTCTAGAAGATGAAAGAAGTGGCCCCCTCTGATTTGAAAGAACAATGGAAAAAGGACAGGGGAAATGAGTGAAAAGTTAAAGTGAAAATGAAATACTTCATATTAATCTTGGACTGTCACTTTGAGGATGAGGGAGATGGAGCCAAGCTGAAAAAGATACTCAAAAGACCAAGGTTTAATACGGTTTAATACTTGGCTCCAAACAGCAATAGCACAAGCAGATTGGAAGCCATCAAATCCAGAATAATGGAGAATCTATGCTGTTATCATGTAATTCTCCCATGATTTTCCAGAGGCATAAAACATTTAGGAGTTTTAGTGTGTGTTAGAGCCTCTGCAGCAGCACTGTCTCGTAGAAATATAATTCTAGCCAAATGTGTAATTATAAATTTTCTAAAAGCCACACTATTAAAAGTAAAACTGAATATGTGATGTTAATTTTAGTAATATTTCAGTTGGTAGAGTGCTTCTCCACTCTCTCTGAGGCCCTGGGTTCTATCCCTAGCACTACAAAAATAGAAAGAAGGACCTGGCAACCCACTCCCAAAACAATCCTGAAAACCATCAGCCATTGAAAACCCTAGGAATGACAGAGAAGCACTGAAATAGTGCCGGGCATAGCACAGTGTCATAGAGTGTTTGTGGGCTGGGGTTTAGCTCAGTTGGTAGAGTGCCTGTTCTGTAAGCTCTGAGCCCTAGGTTCAATCCCCAACACTGTAAAACCGCGAGACGGACCTAGCAGCCTACTCCTGAAACAATCAGCCATCAAAAATCCTGTGACTAGCAGAGAAGTTCCATTTGACATTGCCTCTCGGCTATCCATAAAGTTTTCAGTGGTTGATTTTTTTGGGTGTAGGTTAGCCATGTACTCTCCCTCATCTGTCTTAGTCTGGAAGCTCCACTGAAACCGGTGCACGATGGGTGGCCCTACTGGTGTCTGAGATACCAGTGGCATAGCTTTCAGCATCACAGCATCACGCAAGCCCCCACAGCATGACAAGGTGACAGACGTGGGAGAGTGCAGCTCTAGATAGCAGTTTAAGTAGAGAGTCTAATGGGACAACTCTTTCGTTTTGAATCCCTTTTCTAAAATAAAAATATAGAATCATATTGAACTGCGTTTTATAGCCTGCCCTTTCATTTGGATATGTATAGAAATAATAACTTCCTCACCCTCCTTGTGTTGGGGATGGAACCCAGGGCCTTATGCATGCTAGGTAAGTGCTCGACCACTAAGTCATTCCCCCAGCTGTAAGGTTTAACTGTTTTTTTGTTTTGTTTTGTTTTTGCAGCAGGGAGGGTCTCATTATTTAGCCCAGGCTGGCCTCAAGCTCATATTGATCCTTTTATCTCAGCCTCCCTAATGCTGGGATTACAGATGTCCATTACTATGCCAGGCTAGAAATAATATTTATTCACTATTTACCATATAGTTAGGCTTTACTATTCCAAAAGCTTCACTATTAACACATTTAATATATTGTGAATGTGTTTCTATCTTGTTATTGGATATTCTTCAAGAAATAATTTTAAAAATAGTTGTACAGTTTTCGAATATATGGAAAGAACACTGGTTTATTCCAAAATTTTCTACTATGCCATGATTAATATTCTTATCTATATATTTCTTTGCCTACCTATTGGATTATTCTTTGTGGCATTTTTCAGTGTTTAAAAAGTATACATTAGTTTTCCATTCTAACTCAACAAGCATCTGAGAAATTTACATGTTCTGAAAAATAAAAATTGCAAACTAAAAAGTTACTATCACATGTTTATGAAATATTTTATTCTTAATGGAAAGTTTAAGATATAATTATTGTTGTTGTTGTTAGGTGCCGTCGAGTCGGTATCCGACTCATAGCGACCCTCTGTACAACAGGGGAAACACTATTGTCCGTGCTTCTCTGCTGTTCATAGGGTTTTCAATGGCAGATTGATTTTTGGGAGGGGGTTGCCAGGTCCTTCTCCCAAGCCTACAGCTTCTGGTGTTCCCTGGCGGGCTCCCATCCAGGTACTAACCAGGCCCGACCCTGCTTAGCTTCCAAGATCTGACGGGATCGGATGCCACAGGGCTACGGCTGCAGGCAAAGATATAATTAAATGGCATCTAATTTTTAAAACAATATGAATTAGTATTTGTGAAATACTCACAGACTGCTTAACGACATCTCCCCATTCAGGAGCTACTCCATATTCTGAATTTTCTTTTAGAAATCTACATAAATCTTTCAAAGGGGGAGCAAATGCACCTCCAACCTGTAAATGAAAAACAGACTGTTAGAAACTTAACACACTATTAAATATAGAAATAGGTTTATTTTTATTCTGTGCTGTACAGAGTTTATTTCTTTAATAAAATACAATTGAACTACCTTCAACAATCTTTATGATTGTATTAAAAAGGACCATCACAATCTGTATGCACTACTGATATACTATTTAAATAATTTAAACATTTTAGGTGGAATATCTAGAATAGTAAAACAAAGAACTACCATTTACTGTGCATTTATATGCTGAATGGGCAGTATAACTTCATTAAGAACATACTCTTCTGAGTTCAGCACAGTGGTACGTGTCTACAATTCCAACAACTTGGGGGCTGAGGCAGGAGGATAGTGAATTCGAGGCCAGAGGCAGCCTGCACAACTTAGAAAGACCCTGTACCAAAATGAAATGAAAAAGAGGCTGTGGGGTACAGCTCAGTGATAAGAGCACTTGCCCAGCATGTGTTACGCCCTGGATTCAAATCCCAGTACTACAAACAAACAAAGAGAAAGCGTATACTCTCTGCAGTCAGACTTGCCAGCTATGGGAACGTGAGCAAATCAGTACACCTCTATGAACCTCAGTTTTAGGATCTATGAAGTGGGGAAATGCTTTGCCCATAGGATCTTATGAAGATAGAAGGAGACAATTCAAGTGTCTTAGAATAATATCTGGCATATAATAAATTGTGATATGCCAAATACTACAGTAAAGATTTTAAAAGTATATTTTATTTTAGCTCTCACAACATCCTTTTGAGACAGTATTATTTCTATTTTGCAAACTGAAGGAACTTAGCCTCAGAAAAGTTACATGATTTAGCGAGACGCAGTGGCACATGCCTGTAATCCCAGCGGCTCAGAAGGCGGAGGCAGAAGGATCGCAAGTTTGAGACCAGAGGCAGTCTGCGTCACTTAGCGAGACCCTGTCTCAAAAAATAGAAAAATGGGCTGGGGCGCAGCTCAGTGGTCCAGCACTTGCAGAGCATGCAAGCGCGACGCCTTGGGTTCAACCCCCACTACCACACACACACACACACACACACACACACACAAAAGGTTACCTGATTTGTCTAAAGCCAGTTGGTAATGTTAGAGTTAGGATTCAAACCTAGGTCTCAACCCATACTCTTACTTGTTATGTATATCAACTAAATTATGTTTATCACTAAAAGCATGAAATTACACATACCCTTTGTGTGTGAACAGTGATATAACACCAATCATAAGTAAATTTGAAGTGATTAAAAAAAACTACATATAATTACTAGGATATTGAGACAAAATATTTTAAGATTTAATTAAGACCATATTTGGATAAGTGACTTGGACTTAGCAATTTAATGTTCCTTTGAAGTCTAAGCTATTGAGTAGTTTTCAACCTTTGTACTGTAGACATTTTGGATTGGTATTATCGAGGTCTTCAGTCCACAGGAAGTTTCGTAGCATCTCTGGTTTCTTCCCATGAGATGCAAGTGGCATCAGTCTCCTGCCTACTACCTCCCCGCTCTGCTGGCTTGTGGCTACCAAAAATGTTTCCAGACACCCTCAAATGTCCCAAGGGGCAAAAGAGACCCTGAAGAGAACCACTGACTTGGAGGTAGTGGTCTTTTGCAGTACACATTATAGGCAATAGCACTGCTTGGGCACAGATATGTTTGACTAACTTGGTTATTTCACTTTATAGCTCAGCCAAGAATGTGGGATCTGAAATTGCTCATGTCTTTCCCCACAATCTCCTAGGTTCAACCTATTTCCTACTCTAGTGAGAATAATGCATGATGAAATAGTGTCTAGAGATTTCATAAATATTGAATCAATGCAAAAGACCAAACAAATATATAAGTACCTTTCTGGCATTTCTTCTGTTGATCAGCTGAACACGTTCTTCTCCAGTGAGACTATTAACATCTAGTTTATTGGGGTTTCTGCAGCGATGCCTTTTTTGTTTGGGTCTTCCCTCATGAAGCTGCATTCTCTAAAATATACAGAAAAATATATTTTAAAATTTGCTTGTGCAAAACTATTCAAAATATTATAAGTGAGCTGATCCACATAATTCATCCCTTACCCTTTAGTTAGTCACTTTAAAAATATTTAAAGTTTAAATATTTTAATAGACAGTTTTACATGAATTTTTCTTCCAATTATATATTAAAAAAATTATCCAAGGCCATCACAATGATCACTCTTATGGTTTTATATGAAAGCAGGGTCCTTCCATTGGCTCTTAATTTTGCAGGAGCTTTCATCAAATGTTCTCAGAGAACATAGAACACCTGCAGAATGATACTTAAAGGGGTTACCAGAAATACTGAAGCAGTTTCCTCTAAATTATAACTCATTGGTTTTTCATTAGCTAAGTTTCTCCTGAAATTTATCAGGAGAGGAGAAATTTACCAGACTTAACCTATGCTGTGACAACTTAATCTGTACTAGGGACTTTCATTTCTCTTCATTTCACTAATTATTTTTCTCAGCTCATGTAATACTAAAAAGTATCATTCTTATTTTACAAATGAGTAATTAAAGCTCAGAGAAGTTTTTTTCCTCAAGGTCAGGGAGCTAGCAAGTACTAGAGATGGGTTAAGAACTCACATCTGGAGCTGGGGATACAGCTTGCCTAGTATGTATGAGGCCAAGTTCAACTCCCAGCACTGCAGCAACAACAATACCCCCCTCAAACTTCATATCTGGCAATAAAAATGAAAACTCTATCAAATCATGCTACTTATCTCTACAACTGTCAACAAAGTAGGCCTTGATGTTCATAGTTATTTCCAACCAATCATGACATCCAAGAAACTAAACCTCAAAGTATTTAGCCTGGCATAACAGCCCCACTCACAGCAAGGACTTAGGGAACTCCCCTTTTCTATTCTTTACTATTATCCTACTGGCTCCCCCACATGCTATGGAACAGACTAGTGACTACTTTATGAATAGCCCTCACAGTCATACTTTCTTTTAACTCATCACAATTATCTTAAAATATTTAGACTGTTATGTTAGGCTGGTCAATGCCTATTTATTCCTTTTCTATCCACCAGCTATATATCAGCTCTATTTTCTCTTTTCCCATATGCTTTGCCTAGGGAGTTAATTATTCCTGTATCCGTTCCCATGGCACTTTATGCATCTCTGTTAAAACATATTCTATATGATGTTATAATTATTTAGCTCCTGAGATGCCACAACAGTATATGCAATCCAAGAAATCATTAATATAAAGTATAACTGAAAAAGCAGATAAATTATGTTTTGTGTTGTTTACTGAAGCAAATGCTACATTTGAAAAATGTTTTTAAATCTTAATAAAGTTAGCTAAAACACTATGATAAAGGGTTATTTGGAAGGAAAATGATGAATGGATATAATAATCTAGGGAGTCAATAAACACTTTTGCAGTAGTAAGAGGTATGAGAATCCTTCAGAGCTTAGAGTTTAAGTGTTATGAGGGCAAGAACTGTGTGATCACTTATTTCTTGAATCATTAAAACTGCAACCAGTACATAGTCACTCAGTGAAAACTTGTTGACTCAGTAAGTGATATTTTCTAACATATTTTAAACTATATAATTCATGTCAATGAATTATAATTTTCATTGTTTTTAGAATTAGAATATTCACTCATGGCCCATTTTAGTTACTGAAAACTCTCTACATATTGTATGATCACTATTTGGCATCAAAGTCAAAAGGAATTAAATAAAAGCTTGAGACTTTCTGGCATTCTTTCAACAAACTAGGGAGACAAAGGGCATGGAAAACCCTGACTAGAAGCTCAATGGTACTGTGCTTGCACAGCATGCACAGGGCACTTGGTTGGATCCCCAGCACCAGGAAATGACATCTCCACCACTACCACCACCACCAAACAGAAAACACTATGGTCAAAAGCCCAGACTAAGTCTCTCTGTTTTAGACTACCAGGTTCTTTGCTGGAGACAATAGGAGCAAGACAAAATACCTGATCTAAATACACCTCATGGATACAAAGACCGTTCTAGAGAAGAGATGGTATGGTTTCTTTTCATAAAAAATAACAAAGTAATTTTTTCTGTTAATAAAATAATAACCACTTTACTTTTATATGGCATGATTTAGTTTTCAAGATTTTCATTCTTTTAAATCAAACACTTAATAAATGAGTATAGGGAGGTAGATACTATTCTATTTATAAGGACTCGTGCTTAGTCTTGGTTGTATATGGGTGAATAGGACACAGTCCTTAAGAAATCTATGTGGGGGTATCTGGGGGGTTAGCTCAGTTGGTACAGTGTTTGCTTAGCATGCACTGAGGCTGTGGGTTTAAACCCTGCACCACACACACACGCACAGACACACACACAGACGCACAGACACACACACAGACACACAGAAACACACAGACACACACACACACACACAAAAGCCCATAGGGTAGCAATTTCACTTAGGTTATCTATTCAATCTTCATAATGAAGGCAGAAAGAATAGGCCTGCTAACGTCACTGTATAGAGGGTATGTCTTTACTCTCTTGCCTTAAAAACTACACAGAAACATTGAGGGATACAAACTTTTGGGATATTAAATTTGGTACATTAATGTCTAATACATAGACAGTACTTCAGAGGATAAGAAGAATGCAAATTCAATATAGTGATTCTCATCTTTGATTAACATAAACTTGTGCATCTAGAGATATAGACATTTATTCATAGCTTGCAGAAGAGCTTAAGAGGATTAATTCAGCTCTATATTTAAGACTATTTGCTCTGTGGCCTTGGAATGTTTTCTTAAAACTTCAGTGTTTTAGTTTCTTAATCTATAAAGTATCTATGACAATGGCATCCTAATAAAGATGTGTTGTTGTTGTTGTTAGGTGCCGTCGAGTCGATATCCAACTCATAGCGACCCTCATAGGGTTTTCAATGGCTGACTGTTTCGGGATTGCCAGGCCCTTCTCCCTTTTTTTTTTTTTTGCAGTGCTGGGAATTGAACTTGGGACCTCAAAAACTGCAATGCAGCACTCTACCAATAAAGATATAGATAATGTTAAATCAGATAATAGATGCAAAGTGCCATGTACTTACTGGCAGGTACACAGCTAAATACTATGATCATTACTAGTATTTTAAAATAAACTCTTTGAGAGAAGGGGTTGGGAGTTTTATACCTTTGCAATCTTCAGTGGGTTTAACATACTATTCTATAATAGAAGTGATTTTTATTTTTTAATACTTGGTAAATGCAGAATGAAAAATGATACCATACTGTATCATAGGAAAGATGGTAATTATTTTCTTCTGGTAATTTTCCTAAATCTTAGAGCATATATTTAGCATCAGTGGATCAAAATTTATCCTTCGTCATTGTGAATCAGACAAATCACATAAATAAAGCATATACCAAGATTTTTAAGGTGTTACCTACAGGAATAAAAGCTCCTAAATCTTCCACATAACCTGGGTGCTCCTTAAGCCATTTCTCCAAATCCTTTCTCTTCGGTGCATCATCTCCTGCAAGTCTTGTCCCATCTTTAAGATTAATAACAGGAACTGGACTTTCTATATCAGGAATTCTTTGAGGTTGTGTATAAGATAGTGCTGAATTTATCCCTGTGGAAATCTGTGAGGTGGTTAAATTAACCTGTAGAAAAACATGAAATGAAAATATTATTTCCATCCTTTGTCACTCTAATTTTGGTTCACTGAAGTACTTTTTGTTAGAAAAACAGAGAGTGGTGTGTACAATTCTGCTAAATCTTTTACACTTAAAAATTTTCATGAATGTTCGTTAGCATCAAATTCTGATACAACCTGAAAATGTACAACATACTTCTAAGTCCCTTATTATTATTCTAAAAAAGACCTCAGCGATATGTGTATTTACTAGGTAGGATTTTAGATTTAAGGATTAGTCATATGTAAGTGTCATTTTACTTACATGGTTAGATGGTTTGTTTCTGTTAAAAAGGAGGATATCAACGCCTTCTACGTTCTTCCTCCTCCCCCGCCGTTTTTTGACTACAGGCTGGTTGTCTAATATCACTCCATTGGCACCAAGGGTTGATTGAATGGAAGTACCTAATCAAATAAAAAACACAAAATAGTGATAAAAATTTAGTTCTTCAACAAATTGAAACTAATCACTTTTCTGAATATACCAGCATGCAAAAAACATATATATGCATTTTCACAGAAGTGGCTACCAACAGATTACTTTTCAAAATTGAGTTGAATTATGACAGCAAAAAAGATGGCATTAATCAAATGCTAGCGCCACCATGTGGCAGGCAGAAAGACAATTGTTTGAGGAGCCTAAGACCACTTTGAAGTATTTGAGGTGTGAGTATGCAACAGAACCTCCAGCATGCCTAACTGCACATATTTGTGATAAGTTTGAGACACAGGGTACTGTGTGTGATGTGTACAAGGGAAGATCTAACAGGCCTTGCAAGGCAACAAGTCCCACTGCTTCTGCTATGTTGTTGTTGTTGTTAGGTGCCTTCGAGTCGAGTCTGACTCATATCAACCCTATGTACAGCAGATACACTTGCCGATTCTGTGCCAGGCAAACCATCTTATTTATGTCTAAGCCCATTGTTACAGACACTGTGTCAAACAATCTGGTGGAGGGTTTTCCTCTTTTGCGTTGACCTGCCACTCACCCAAACATGATTTCCTTCTCCAGGGATTGATCTCTCCTGACTACATGTCCGAAATATGTAAGACGCAGTCTG
>VMDO01030028.1:0-21879 GCA_007922755.1 Pedetes capensis | reverse complement strand
GAAAAAAAGAAAGAAAGAAAGAAAGAAAGAAAGAGAGAGAAAGAGAGAAAGAGAGAGAGAAAGAAAGAAAGAGAGAGAGAGAGGGAAAGAAAGAGAGAGAGAAAGGAAGGAAGGAAGGAAGGAAGGAAGGAAGGAAGGAGAAGGAAAAAGAAAGAAAGAAAGAAAGAAAGAAAGAAAGAAAGAAAGGGAAAGAAAAAGAAAGTAAACTCTTGCACTGGGCTAAATTCACTTCTGTAATTATAAAAGTACTGTAGCTGATTTGGTCACACTGGTTACCATAAAGTTGTTATTTCTATCATTTACCTGTAAATATGAGTATAATATGATCAGTGATTCATAGATCTTTGAATAAAGATGCTACTTCATATAAATAATACATTTTAATAGGATATTATTCATCAATTTATGTATGGGCTTTGTTGCCTCAAGGTGCATATAAATAAAATCTGCATCTTTAATTGCCACACAGAATCACAAACCCTAGGCAAAGAAATCATAATATGAATCATTTCACAAAGTCAATAATTGCAGCTCAATTTTGTGTGAGTTTGTATTTCCACATGTAGGTTGGTATAAAGAGATGTGCATATTAACTACCTTAAAATTCAAGTAGTAAGTGCTTGGTTTCAAAAGGCATAAAAACACCTTAGTTAAGAATTTAATGAATAATTTCCCTCTGTTTCCACTAGGCTAGAAATAATGGCAGTATTGTGGACGGCTTGTGATTTGAGGCTGCCTTATCAGGCAGTTGTGTGAATGCCAATCATTTATAGGGATTTTTCTATTGGTATTTTAGATACCAGCAGTGCCACCTGTGGTGGACGGTTTCAGCTGAGCTTCCAGACGAACGCAGGCCAGGGAGAAGGGCCCTACGGCCTACTTCCAAAATAGCCATCGAAGGTTCTATGAATAGCAGAGATGCACTGTCAAATATAGTGCCAGAAAATGAGCCCCCCAGGCTGGAAGGCATTCAAGAGAAGACTGGGAAAGAGCTGCCTCCTCAAATTAGTCCTAGTGATGGAAATGGAGCAAAGTCCCTGGGACCTCCTTTTGCTTAGGTGGCATGATTCAAAATGGGAAGAAACATAGTGGCTGCAACAATGGGGTCAAACATTAAAAGATCCTGTGCATAGCACAGCACAATGTTGGGTAGTGTTTGGTTCTATTGTATAAAGAGTTGCTATGAGTTGGATCTGACTTGACAGCATCCAACAACAACAACAACAACAACAACAACAACCACCTCTAACCCCACAGCTGGGCCAAGCAGTATCAGGGTGTCTCTGGCTGTGAGAAGCGAAAGTGTGATGGCCAAATGTCTGTTTAGGGAAGAGGGTTGAGTGGAGGAAGATCCTTAGGCGGTGAGTGCCTTTAATGTCACCAACAAGAGCCCGTTTGTGACATCTCTTGTGTAGCCACCAGGCCTTTGTTTTTCTCCTGCTGGGACAGGACCAGGCGAGCCCCTTGCCTTTGCTCCTGAGGACCAGTGAGCTGGCAGAGGCAGAGACGGGCTTCTCCCTCGACCCTTCCCAGGGAGCGGGGAAGGCTGGCCTGGGTGGCCTGGCCATTTCTGCAGGCCCTGCTCCCTCCTGGCCTCTTGGAAGATGCTCCTGAGGACACTGGTGGAGGGCTGCCTGCCAGGGACCATGGCCCTGAGGGGTGGGGCCGGGATCACAGGACGCTGAGCAGGGGGCTTCCCTGCCCAGTCCCCAGGGACTTTCTAGGCAGAGCTCCTGGCGCTGTCCTGGGTGAGGAGCCTGAGCGCCCTGGGGGGGCCTCCCCCATCCAGGGCAGCTGCCCTGGAGCAGGGCCCGAACGGGAGCTGTGGCCAAGGCAGGGACCTTGCTCGGAGCCAAGCGAATATTTACTTCAAAAGAGGCAGGTTTAAACTGGAAGCGACCAAAAAGTTACATGTCACACTGAGCACGTCAGCTTGGGCTAAGCACATCTTAAGTGGGAATAACGGGGCCTCCCAAAGAGAAACAAGGCAGCGACAGGAAGTCAGGGGTGTTTTAATTTGCAGATAAACCCCTCTCGACTCCTCCCACAGCCTCTGTGGTGTTCAGGGCCAGCGCTCAGGGAGCCTGTGGGATTCTCTCTTCCTTGTCCTTGTAGCTTCCCGAGTCCTAAATGCCGCATGGGACCAGGGCATCTGGTCAACGGTGACTTAAAATTCACTGGAAGGTATCGATAAAACATTCTCAGCCTCAAAGATAAATCAAAGTGGTCCCCACAATTAACAGGGCGAGTCCCCGGCCAGCATCCTGGGGTAAAAGTCCCTTCCACGGGCGGTGTGAGGTGCCGTGGGGTGATGTTGAAAGGGGCACTTACGCTGCCTTTTCTAAAGGGCATCGCACCCCCGCAAGAGCCATCTGAAGGCCTCCAGCCCTTGTCCTAAACCCGCAGCCAGGCTGGACTCAGGCAGCTGAAATTGATATGACAAAGACCACAAACAGCATCCTCCAGCGATGACAGGAAACTTCCTGGAAACATGGGTAAAAGAGAACTGAGAGACTGGTAAATTATGCACACCTCTTTCCCACCCCAAATCTTCCCTCTGTGTAAACCTGAAGCTCCTGTAAGTTCTCCCCAAGACAGACTTGGGATACCTTGCGCCTCTTCCCAGTGGGCACGTGGGTTAAACCTCCTCTCTTGCCTTTTCATTATGTCTCTGTAATTGGCCCATTGAGGATGGGGTTGTTGTTAGGTGCCGTCGAGTCGAGTCTGACTCATAGCGACCCTATGTACAGCAGATTGAAATACTTCTCGATTCTGGGCCAGGCACATGATCTTATTTATATTTAAGCCCATTGTTGCAGACACTGTGTCAATCCATCTGGTGGAGGGTTTTCCTCTTTTGTGTTGACCTGCCACTCTTCCAAACATGATGTCTTTCTGCAGGCATTGATTTCTCCTGACTACATGTCCAAAATATGTAACACGCAGTCTGGCCAGTCTTGCTTCCAAGGAGCACTCTGGTTGCACTTCCTGTAGGACAGATTTGTTGGTTCTTTTGGCAGTCCATGGTATATTCAATAGACATCTCCAGCACCACAATTCAAAAGCATCAGTTCTTCTCTTGTCTCCCTTGTTCAATGTCCAGCTTTCACGACCATATGATGCGACTGAAAATACCACAGCATGAGTTAGATGCGCCTGCGTCTTCAATGTGACATCTTTGCTTTTCAATACTCTAAAGAGATCTTTTGCCACAGCTTTTCCTAGAGCAATGCGTCTTTTGATTTCTTGACTGCTGCTTCCACGGGTGTTGATTATAGAGCCAAGCAAAGTAAAATCTTGGACAACCTCAATCTTTTTTGCATTTATTGTGAAGTTGCGTGCTGACCCAGTGGTAAGGATTTTTGTTTTGTTGATGTTTAGTCGCAACCCATATTGAAGACTGTGATCTTTGATCTTCATCAGTAAATGTTTTAAATCCTCTTCACTTTCAGCAAGCAGAGTGTGTCATCTGCATAATGCAGGTTGTTAATGAGTCTTCCTCCAATCTTGATGCAGCGTTCTTCCTCATAAATTCCAGCTTCTTGGATTATTTGCTCAGCATAGAAATTGAAGAGATATGGTGAAAGAGGATGGGGTGGTGTAAATCCAGGAGTTGGGGTCTCACTCTAAAAGCCAGTAGCAGTGATAGTGGATGGCACTGACAGAGCAAGGGCCCTGGGATGTGCTGGCCACCCTTGGGTGTGTCAGGCCTGGGCAAATACATTCTGATGCCTTGGACCTGGATGGTGTTGTGGCAAAGACCGTCCCTAGGAGTTTATCTTGGAGGAGCAGCAGCACCTGATGGGCTGGGACAGACCCGGGGCCTGGGATCACATGGCTGTGTCCACGTATGGGTGTCTGGAGGGAGGCCGGAGTCTGCAGGAGACAGTGTTGCTGGGTGCTCAGGGCTGGGGCAGTTGTGGGAGGAGACCTGGAGGAAACTCATGGGCAAGAGGTTGGGGGGCCTCAGAGATGGTCCAGATGTTAGGGAGGCCTGGGAGCTTGGGCTAGCGGGTCCACAGCTGATGTCACACTGGTGACATCAGAGCTCAGAGCTGATGTCACGTGTTCTCGTTTGAGTAAATCTGGAGGGAACACGTGCCCACCCTCTCTTCAGGGTCCCTATCAAAGGGTTGGACTCTTCCCTCTCCCGCCACGTGAGGGCGCTCCTTCTCCCCTCTCTGCCCATCTGCTTTCCCCTATGGGAAGGTGCGGAGTGAAAGTCTGCCGGCCGTCGAATAAGTCCTCACCAGATACTGAGCCCTGGTCCTCACCAGATACTGAGCCATGGTCTTAGGCTTCACAGCCTTAGAACCACGAGACGTAAATTTTTGTTGTTTCTAAATTTTCTACTCTGAGTGTTTTTTTTTTTTTTTTTTTTTTTTTTAATATATAACAGCAAAAATAGACTAAGACTGAATGCTTTTAAGGAAGGCCAGGAACAGAAGGCACCTCAGCAATCCAACACATTGTTTAATGCAAGGATCTCACTTCCGGAGCAAGGCACTCCAGTGGGGCACAGGGGAAAGCGGCTCCCGAGAAGCACCCCACCCGCCCCCGGGGAGCCTTTGCACGCGGGACTTCAACCTTCGATTTTCAAGCCTCCCTGGCTTAGGAGAAGGGAGCGCGTCAGAGTCATTCATTACGTGCACCTCTCCCTTTCTCGATGTCACAGAGGAGACAGCTGGTATCCGAACCAGCGAAAGGCGACGGTTTTCTAGGTTACCACACAGCCCCTCGCCCTGAAGACCTCCATGTTGCTCTCGTTATAAATAGCCTGGCCTGTGACATCAGCATGATGGCAGAGGTTGGGAACCAAGTTAGCTGCCTGGTGGTGGAGCATCGTGACACTCTTTGTTCTGGAATCCCCCTGGAGAGAACTTCTTCATGCCTTGTTGTTAGGTGCTGTCCAGTCGTGTCTGACTTATAGCGACCCTCATAGGATTTTCTTTTCTTTTTTTTTTTTTTTTGTACTGTGGGTTCAGCACAAGGCCTCGAGCCTGCATGCTCTACAAGTGCTGGACCACTGAGCTGCAGCCCCAGCCCATTTTTTCACTTTTTGAGACAGGGTCTCGCTGAGTTACGCAGACTGCCTCTGATCTCAAACTTGCGATCCTCCTGCCTCCACCTCCCAAGCCTCTGGGATTACAGGCGTGCGCCACCGCACCCGGCTCCACTTGCTGTCTTATTCTCAGTAGTGGCTCCTTTCAGTTTCCCCCACCCCTCCACCACCCCGTCTCTGTCTCTGGCCTCCATGGGCGCAGCCAGAGTGGAATTCCCATAGCCCAGCTCAGCTTCCAAGGCCTTGGCCTCAGCCCCAGCCCCGCTGCAGATGCCTCATCCCTCCTTCCACCAGGGTCCCACTGCCTCCTACCCCCGGCAGCTGCTCCTCCCCCCCCCCCTCGTCCTTCCCCCTCTCTGCTGGATCTTTCCTAGGAACAGGCAGCGGCCCTCCTCTGAGCCCTGCACCCCAGTTCTGGGCCCCACGCACACTGTCAGCCACCCTCGGGGCACAGCGGTGTTGTTTCTACCCAGGGACCCCCATCCTTCCCTCCCCTTCTCCCTGGTGCCCAGGCCCCCTCTGGCCATGTCCTCCCCAAGGTGCAGATGAGGTCAGAGGCTGCCTGGATTGGTTCAAAAGGAAGAAGAACAGCAGAACTAATTTCAGACATTGAGGACAGTTAGGACTTTTGAAAGAGGTAGGGTGAGCTCCACGGGGTGGCCACGCCTGTCATCCCAGCCACTCCGGAGGTGGAGCCGAGAGGGTCACAAGTTCGAGGCCCGAGGCAGCCTGCATAATTTAGGAAGGCCCTGTCTCAAAATAAAAAATGGACTAGTGGTGCAGCCCAGTGGTAGAATGCTTGCAAAGCAGGTGTAGGCCCTCGGTTCAGCCCCTCAGTACAGCAAAAATAAATAAATGAATAAGTAAAGTTTTGTGTTTTTTTAAAGAACATAGGATAACTGCTGGAGGAGAGAAAGGGTGTCAACAGGGGATTTTATTTTTGAAAATTTTATTGTGGAAAATGGATAAACATTTTTCTATTTTAGTTATCTGTATTTGTACAAATTCAATGGCATTAAAAACATTCATAACATCAGATAATCAACCATCAGCACTATTTCCAGAACCTTTTCATCATCCCAGACAGAAATTCTGTGCTCATTGTTGCAGAGATGCTCGATGCTGATAATAAAGACATAGTAGAATTAAAGGGTTTAGGTTTTCCCTTGGCAAGGCAAATTTTCTCTTTGCAAAGAGGGTGAAAGCTGTAGGTCTAGCCAGCCAGCAAGCACATGGGCAGGAGGTCTGTCTGGTCTTTTATCCCTTAAGGCACCCCTATGACTAAAGGCCCCCCTTCCCCTCTCTCCCACTTCTCTTAAATTTCTGTAGCTCCCATTTTCTGTAAGTTAAAATCTTAAGAGTTCTTTTGGATGATTTTGCAACTCTGTAACCATTAAGTCTCAGCCTCCTCCTCCCCATGCCACCTGTAAAAGTTTTTTTTTTTTTTTTGTTCTCATCCGTGCAAGTCCGGTCATTGGTACACAGCCCCTCCTGTATAAAATCAATGCTGCTCTGTTTCTGATCTTCATGGCTGATTTTTCACACCCTTGCAGAGGGACTGCCCTCTGCTGAACTCCCTAAAGGGTCCAGCCCACCATTGTCCTTTGCTCAGCTCTCTGGAGAGTTCTCAGGCTGGGTCATTCCTGGCAATTAATAAATCCTCCTGAAGATTAATAATGACCCTGCAATCTCTTCTTTCATGAATTCCACTTTACTATGACTGGATCTCACCCACTTAGGGTTTTGACCTCACAATCTTGGCTAAGCCCAGTTGGCTAATAGTGAGAAGGAGAAGAAAGGGGTGTTAGGTTTCCTAGAGGACAGGGAAGTTAGCAAAGAAATTTACAACTCTGGGCATGTCCGGCCACATGGAGGGACGATAAGGAGGCTTGAGGGAGAACAGAGAGCCCCTAGAATAGGAGATATGGGGAGGGTGAAAAGTAGGAAAAGAATTAGTGTAAAAATAGTTTGTAAGAAAAGATTACTTATATTTTCCCATGAGAAAGCCATAAGTCCCCCTTTCCTGGTACCCTCAAGTCTGCCGTGGGCCTCTGAATTTGCCTGTTGTGGACGTTTCATTAATGCAGACTCTGCAAATAAGCTACCCTGCTTGTTCCTCTACAGGATAAAGACAGATGCTTCAGCAAAGGGCACATTTGAGAATTTGGGGGTTCAATGTAAGAGCAGAGCCAGAAGGCACCTTTGGGTCCCCCGTTGAGCCACCCTTTCTTGCCCAACTTTCTCAGTCTCACACTTGATTTTGTGTGTGTGTGTGTGTGTGTGAGTTTTTACCAGCCTAACTGTAGTACCTTTTTCTCAATTAGTTTCAAATTGGCTGGGTGAATGTGGTAGTTCTTACTGCTCACAACACCAAACTCTTTGTCACCCAATATAAAGTGGGGACTCACTGAAAGCCGATTGAAAAAGGAGTCAGAACGTCAAATAAAACGATATTTTATTTGGCCTTACATCTCTTAAGGGGTAATGAACTATCACATAGAAGGCAATATAATAGTCAAGGAAGGGCATGGTATTTGCAATCCAAAAGATCCAAGTCCCAACCCCGTTTCTGCCAGGAGATTTCTGTGTAAATTCTCAATAAGTCCAGCCTCTGGTCCGTAGTTGGCAAAGTAATAGCAAGTGGCAGGCAAATTTGACGTGTAAGGATTATACAAGGCATGTGGATAAAGTGCCGGCTGCTCAGGAACTGGAGTTCGCCTTCCTGTCTGCCTGCCCACCGCCAAGGAATCTCATTTGCAAACTTCACAGCTGCCTCCTCCATTCTGCTAGAACGCACGCATTCTGGGGGCGTCCCACACACCAGGGTGGCGAATACTCTGATCTCAAGCTGTTTCTACAGGTGGAGGACACAGGATGGCGTGCGATGGCAACGCACCTCTTCCCAGGTGTGGGAAGGGCTCAGACGCGGCCCAATGCCGCCTTTAGCGGAGGCAGATACTTGGGCGCGCGCCAGCAGGCTGGGTTTGCTGGGTGCCGAGAGCCAGAGCGCGCCTCTGCTGCTGGAGCTGAGATCCTGCCTAAATTTGTCTTGTTTCCTGCCGTGCCAGATCCATTTGACTCTGAACTTTTTAAGAAAACAGCTCCTTGGGTTATGTAACTGGCATCGCAGTGAACACGGGTTGGAAGTGACAGGAAATTTTGCTAAAAGAGCGGAAGGAAGCGCTCTCCCGGGCTGCCAGGCAGCTGGTGCTGACGGCTGCCAGGGAGACACGGTGGGGAAGCAGGGGGGTTGGGGGGGGGGCACCCCGCTGGGCTTCAGCCCCTGCAGCCTCTCTGAGTTTTTCCTCTTCCCACATCCTCCTGGGCCCAGTAAAACTCCTCACTCCCAGGCCCTCATTGCTGGGCTCTGCAGGGGCCTGGCAGATTAATCTGGAACAATTGAAGACATGAGTGCGTTAAGGATGTGCTGCTGTCATTT
The DNA here is from genome assembly GCA_007922755.1 of Pedetes capensis. NCBI lineage: Eukaryota > Metazoa > Chordata > Mammalia > Rodentia > Pedetidae > Pedetes > Pedetes capensis. The sequence goes on along the minus strand of VMDO01030028.1, from coordinate 13,378 downwards.
CTTGTCCCCAGGTTGCTTATTGGATTCGCTGGGGAGCTTGTGAAGCTGTAGGTGGGGGCCTCATTCCAGACATCAGCATTAATTAGGCTGGGTGGAGCCGGGGTGGCAAGCTCTGTGAACGCTCTCTGGGCAGTGCTGACACGCAGCCAGCCCGCGCTCCTGAAGGTGGCGCTCTCCCAGACAGCTTGCTGCTGAACCCCAGCCTCCGTGCCTCCTTTCTGACTCTGCATGCTGGGGGCGTGGTTTAGTCCACCACCAGGGATCCAGCCTCCTGTCACTGACTGCGGAATTCCCAATGGGGCTTGAGGCCACAAAAGCTTCCGAAATGACATTGTGACTTTGATGGTGCAACATTTGCATCCAACCAACACAGCTGTAGTGGGATTTGTAAATTCCTGTCACGCTTATTTATTGTTTGGTCAGCAGGTTTAGGGGTGCTGTACCCCAACATCGCTACCTGCCCTGAGGAGTTCCCCTTCTTGGGACCTACACTCAGGGGAGATGGCAAGTCTTTGGCTCCATCACAAAAAAGGAATTTTAGGACAAGTCAGTAAGAGAGTAAAGCAGTCTGAAGTACCTTGTTCTTAGGTGCTGTGGAGTCAGTGTTCGACTCATAGCGACCCTACCTACAACAGGTGAAATACTATTGTCAGTGCTTTTCTGCTATTCACAGGGTTTCAATGGCAGATTGATTTTTGGGAGTGGGTTTCTGGGTCCTCCCAAGCCTACAGTATCTGGTGTTTGTCGGGTTTATTCTGGGGTTTCTCTCTTTCTGTGTTGTGGGTGGAAGCAAGAGGTGGGTGCCCTGACGCTGCACCCAGTGGCAAGGCTATGGCCAGAGAATGGAGCATCATGCACAGGCTAGAAGGACGGGTTTATTCACAAAGGAGGGAAAGGAATGGAGGACTGGGGGGAGGGGACGGGAAGCTGAAGAAGGAAAGCACTCAGCTGCTGTCTCTGCTGCTGGGGCAGAGCCTCCCAGGTGTCCTTGCTCTTCTGGCTTGCAGCTTTTGCCCCTTCCAAGACCCTGAGCATGACTCCAGAGTCTTGCCTCAAAAAGCTGTAGGTCTGTGTATGATATTCAGTGTTGTAGAGGTCGGGGTCAGATAGAGGTGGCAGGAGGGCTGAAGTATGATGAAGGCAGGTCAGAGGAAGGCTGAAGGCTATGCTAGGCAGGCGAGTAAAGGGGCCTTGGGATCCTAAGGAACCACAAGGACCTGGTGAGCTTCTCTTGGATGGTGTTCAGAACGGCTGCTGAACTCTGAGCTCTGGAGTTTATATGGCTTCATAGCCAGCTAATCAGAAGAACAGGGTTGGATCAGAAATGACCAATGGGTCACCAGGGGGGCTTTAGATGCTACCATATCTTGGGTGCCATCTTGGCCCACTCAATGGGAGCGGGAAGAGTGAGATACCTGGCTGTATAGCAGAGGTGACCCATTGCTATCTTGCCCTGTAGGATCCCAAGTGGGCCAGATGAGCTCCTGGGACTGGCCATGTTTGGGGTACTCTCTATCCCCTTGGGAATCCCAACAGGTGTTCCCGGGTGGTCTTCCATCCAAGTACTCACCAGGCCCGATCCTGCTTAGCTTCGGAGATCTGATGGGATCAGATGCAGGTCGAAGTACCTTGTGTAAAGGAAAGGGATGGTACATGCTTCAGACTGAGTGCAGGTGGGAGGGAGGGAGGGAAAGAGGGGGGGAGAGAGAGAGAGAGAGAGAGAGAGAGAGAGAGAGAGAGCGAGAGAGCGAGCAGATCCAGAGAAGGGAGCGTGGACCTGGATCTGGAGGGCAGCAGCCTCTTCCTGGCAGTAGAAACCTGGTTGGTCTGTGTCTTCCTGTATAAAATAATGTATACAAGGCACAGAAATTATAGTATAGATTAAAGGCTAAGTTTATTAAAGGTATAGATTTTAAAGAGAGTCCAGATTTGAGACATGAGGGTGGGCAGTAGTAGAGGCTACTGCTTCCCAGGGCCAAGGTCAGATTGTCTTTTATACTGAGAGTTGACCCTTCAGGAGAAGGAAAGAAACATTTTACATCTGGAGCCTGTGCCCAAAAGGGGTTACTGGATTCCCAGTATCTTCAGAGGATTAGGCTCAGAGGCAGGCATTGCAAAAGGTAAGAAATCTAGGCAGCTCCTGGTCTTGATTTGTTGTTGTTGGCTGCTGTCGAGTCATGTCCAACTCATAGAGACCCTCATAGGATTTTCAATGGCTGATTGTTTCGGGATTGCCTCAGGAGTGAGTTGCCATGTCCTTCTCCTATTTTTGTGGTGCTGGGAATCGAGCTCGGGAACTCAAAGACTGCAGAGTGGCACTCTACCAACTGAGCTAAATCCCAGCCCCCTGGTCTTGATAAGGGAGCAGAATTCTCACACAGTCTTATCTTACTTCCTGGATGAATACAGAAGTGAGGAGTGATTTTAGTTCTGCTTCCTTCCAGCAAGTATGCTGTGTGTAAGGGGATTATCTATCAGGGAAGCACTGGCCACCAGACCAAAGCCTTTGTCCCACAGGAGGCTCACATTGGTATTTGTTTTACAGATGATTGGGAAGCATATGGCTAGGCTGGGTGGCTGGCTGGCTGCAGAGCCCTCTAGTCCTTTTCTTTCTGCCTATTACGTTCAAATGGGGTTCTAATTTACCTATATATTGAGTGTTGTTGTTGTTGTTAGGTGCTGTCGAGTCGTGTCCGACTCATAGTGACCCTCATAAGGTTTTCAATGGCAGATTGTTTCGGGATTGCCTTGAGAGTGGGTTGCCACGTCCTTCTCCATTTATGGAGTATACAGTCTATGAATTTTTAAATATGAAATTTTCATGTGACTAATCACTAGCTAGAACAAGACGTAGAACTTACTGGCCCACTGCAATTCAGCCTACTACTTCTTTCCAGTTCCCACCCCTCCGCCATGGGTAATGTCGATCCTGACCCCTGTTGCCATAGATTGGCAGTTTGCTTGGTCTTGAACTTGACATACATGGTGCCTCGCAGTTGATACGGCCTCTTTCACTCCACTGTGCCTTTGAAACTCACTCACATTGGTATAGCTGTCAGTGGTCGATTCATTTTCAGTACTGTGTGCTTTGTGTGTGTCCCGAATTCATGTGGTGAAGGTTAATTCCTCAATGTGTGGGGTTGAGAGGTGGACCATCTGGGAGGTCATGAGATGTTCCTGAGGATGAAATACACATTGATGGATTGTTGTTGTTGTTAGGTGCTGTCCAGTCGGTATCCGACTCATAGCGACCCTCATTTTCAATGGCTGACTGTTTCAGAATTACATTGGGAGTGGATTGCCAGGTCCTTCTCCCATTTTTGCAGTGCTGGGAATTGAATTCGGGACCTCAGAGACTGCAGCACAGCGCTCTACCAACTGAGCTAAATCCCAGCCCATTGATGAATTAGTGTCCTTATAAAAGAGGCCACAAAGAGTGCTCTCTGCTCTTTGCCCATGAGGACACATCAAGCAGACGACCATCTGTAAGCCTAGAGTGCACCCTCAGCCCCTGGCTCTGCTGACACCATCTTGGTGCCTTCCTGCCTTCAGAATTGTGAGAAATAAACGTTTGATTTTGAAGTCCTTCCACTAAGATACTCTATTGTGGCAGCCCAAATCAAGCCCGTGAGTCATAGGCCATTGTATGAATGTGCTGGACTGGATTGATCTTTACTCTTGCGGATGTAAATTTGGGTTGTTTCTGGTTTGAGAATGCTCTAAATTTTCTACTGATGCAGGACAGAAAGACAGGGAACATCAAGGGCACATAGGAAGGAGAGAGTTTTTGCCCTGGGCTCTGGTGTAAGTCTCAGCTGCTGAAAATCAAGGACTCTGGACAACCACTATGAAAACTGCTGTGAAAACAATCTGCACAGGGACATTATTTTGAGGAATGTTTCAAATGAAAACATTAAAATAGTGTACTTAGAATAAAACTGCATGTGACCTTTGAGTTAACCTTATTTTCCCCTCCATGACCCTGTGCTTCTTTGTTGTTGTTAGGTTCCATCCAGTCGTTTCTGACTCCTAGAGACCCTCATAGGGTTTTCAATGGCTGACTGTTTTGGGATTGCCTTGGGAGTGGGTTGCCACATCCTTCTCCCATTTTTGTGGTGCTGGGAATTGAACTTGGGACCTGAGAGACTGCAGAGCAGCACTCTACCAACTGAGCTAAATCCCAGCCCGTGCTTCTTTGAGAACCTCACAAAAGGGATTATGAGTCAGGTTTGCAGTCACCTTACACCCCAGTGACTCCCTGGTGACTCTTTTCTTATCTGTAAACTGATACAGTGCACCTCCTGGACCACTTTATAATTTTAGCTTACCATAGGGAAGCTTCTCCAATAGGTATACCAAAGTGTTTCTATTTAGACCCTAAACAATGAGACTTATTCTTTCAGCCCATTTTGACCAAGGTTTCTGCCTTAATGGCATTTCCCCTCAAAAAAACTGTCTTATAAAGCCACCTCTCAGTTTCATCTGCGTAGGAGGAAGCTCTTTGTTATGAAGGGAATGAGTAAGGTAGTTCATTGTCATCTTTGGACTGAATTGTAGGTTGCATCTTTGGAGCAAGGTAACCCAAGGGAAGTAGAATTCATAAATATCCATTGTGAAGACACCTAGGATATTTGTGTGTCTCTCCTTCTTGATGGACCCATGCTTCAGCATGTACTATCCCTTACCTTTACCCAACCAACTTTACAACTGCTTTACTTTTGCTGACTTGTCCTGAGATTTGTTCCTGCAACCAAGCCACCTAAGTGGAGATCCCAAGAAGGGGAACTCCTCAGGGCAGACAGTAATGTTGGGGTGCAGCACCTCTTAGCACCAGTAACACTAGGAACATTCTTTTGTTCATCTTGAGTTTATAGCTAACATGATTGACTTGTTTCATCAAAACTTTGAAACGCAGTTCTAACGTTTAGGAATATGGTACCCGGAATGGATCCACAGGAAATCTGGTGTTGATGCAACATACAGAATGGAAGATGGTCACTGTACTAAGATTTAATTGAGATATTTGACTTCAAAATGTGCTTGGCCACTGTTGACTTCTCTGAAAAGTGGACACACGGAGTGTGTACTGGGCAGAAGTAACTGGTATTGCTGAGTCTCCTTTGCAGTCTTCATGCCCTATGAGCGAGGGGGATGGAGTGGGACAGGATCTGCAAAATGAGATGGAAGCAGAAGATAAGTCCCTCCACTAGCAATCTCACGGACTAAGGGTGAATGTCCCACAATGACAAGGCCACCACCAGACTCTCAACTGGGCTTCTTGCGCGGGCCTAATCTTGCCTTTTGAAAGAATAACAAGACAATTTTTGAAAACTGCACACTTAAAGCTAATTACTATATTTTCTAAGTTTCTCTGGGATTGTAGCCACATTGGGAAAAGTGAAAAGGCTTTGATTTTATAATACAAGTTTAGCCACATATTTAATGTAGGAGCTGTGTAGAAATCTCATATACTATCTAGGCTGTGTTCAGATTTCTCTATCATACTAAGTTTTATCTTTGATGGTATTTTATTTAGAACCAGGATCCAATTAACTTCATGAATTTTGTATGGTTACATTTTTAGTCTGTGTTCACATAGAACAGTTGCTTGTTTTTTTTTTAATCATAATTGTTTAAGAGACCAGGAGAGTTATCTTGTAGAATATTCTGTATTCTGAGTTTTTCTGATTGTTTCGTCATTCCTTAACTTGTTATTCTATCCTGCATCTTTCCTGAAAGCTGTATGTTAGTTCTATAAGTCTGGTTAGATTCAAAGGAAAGACTTCTGGCAGGAACCATGAGAAGGAATGCTTTATATTTCTTTTCTTCACCTTAGGGACACAATATCAGATTCTGATCACTTGACCAAGGTGGCCACAAGCCATTCTTACCACAGAAAAGTTTGCTTGATCTATTGCTATAGCTAGTAAACTATAAGTGGAACTTTATTGTTGTTGTTAGGTGCCGTGGAGTCGAGTCCAACTCATAGCAACCCTCATAGGGTTTTCAACGGCTGATTGTTTTGGCATTGCCTTGGGAGTGGGTGGCCATGTCCTTCTCCCATTTTGTGGTGCTGGGAATCGAACCAGGGACCTCAGAGACTGCAGAGCAGCGCTCTACCAACTGAGCTAATCCCAGCCCGAGTGGAACTTTATAATCATACAAGTATCCTGTTCCCCAATATCGTTGACCTGGTATGTTTAGCAGTTATTGAAATCTTTGCTTGAGTTGATTTTTTCCCCTTAATTTTGTTTATGTACTCTTTTCTTGAGTGTTGTTAAGGCATAATTGACAAACAGAAATCAGACATGTTTATGGTACAATGAGGTTTCAATAGATTGGTCTGTATGCACTGTGCAATAGTCAGGTGAAGCTAATTAACATATGTATTTGTGTGTGTGTGGTGAGAACATGAAAGATCTACTTTTAGCAATTTTCAACTATACAACATATTGTCATTCATCATAATCACTGCGTTCTCCAATAGATCCCCAGAGCTCCTAAGTCAGTGTCACAAGAGGTTTGAAAAACAGTGGTTTTCTACCCCTACTGACGGTTCTGACGGTTTCCCAATGCACTTCTGTGAAGAGGTTCTCTATAAAGAAGGCATTCTCCATGAGTTCCCTCTATATCTGGGTGGAGTTTGACCATATGAGACCTTGGGAGATTATCAATGTCCCTGTTCCTGAGTCAAAAAGGTACCTTTCTCCCTTGCCTGTCCTTGACATTGATCCACCTTCCTGTCTGACACTCTGTCCTTGAGACTCCACCCACTTTGCTCCTGTGACTCCACAGTGTCTGTTTTCTGTTGGCTCCCTGGGTCACACTTCCCTAGTCTCCCCTCAGACCTCTCCTCTTCTTCCCGAACGTCTTCCCTGGTGCCGCCAAGCCTTACCTACTGCCCTGTCCTGTGATTTCTGAAGACAACAGGAGAACAAAAGCCAACCAATCAACAAACAAAGACAAAACCCAACTGAAACCACATCAAAACCCATGGCTGCAATAGGTGACTCTGTTCTAATCGGTGATCTCAAGGCTGCAGTGACACCTGCCAGTTCCAGAGTCTGAGAGCCAGATCCTGAGCCCAGAGCATGGGGGAGCCACTAAGTCCCTGCTGTGGCCCACCTCCACTCCTGCTGCTGGGGGCATCGGGTTTTCGGGTGCTGCACCCTAAAGTGACTGCTTGTCCTGAGGAATTCTCTTTCTCGGGACCTCCATTCTGCTGGGTCCTTTCCTGGGTGACTGAACAGAATTTCAGGATGAAACAGAGAAGTGAAGTAGAGTTTTGAGTTTCTTAGATGAGGGTAAGAGATGGCACAAGCTTCAGAGTGAGCGCAGGCATGTAGAGAGAGAGGTGCACCTGGGTGTCTTTACAATGTGTATTTACAGGTCCTATGCCCATTGTGCCTGTAGCCATAGCCCTGTGGCTTCCAATCCTGTAAGATCTGGGAAGCTAAGCAGGGTCAGGCCTGGTTAGTACCTGGATGGGAGACCTCTGGGGAGCATCAGGTGCCGTAGGCTTCGGGGGAGGACCCGGCAATCCACTCCCAAAAATCAATCCGCCATTGAAAACCCTATGAATAGCAGAGAAGCCCTGACAATCGTGTTTCACCTGTTGTACAGAGGGTCACTATGAGTTGGACACTGACTCTACAGCACTAAACAACAACTACATGCTCCTTGCAGTTACATTGCTCAAAGGATGCAACCTATAATTCAAGGTCTAGGCAATGGGTCACTTTACACCTTTCCTCCATCATGAGGGACTTCCCTCTATGCAAATGAAACTGGGAGGGGTTTGCAAGATACATTGTTTTAGGGGAGCACCTTTGATGCACAGGTCAAAATAGGTAATAGGTCAAAAGAAGAAGTTCCGTGGTTTAGGGTTTAAAGTAGGAACGTTTTGGTACACCTTCTATAGAAGGAGCTTCTTTTTTTTTTTTTTTTTGGTACTGGGGGTTGAACCTAGGGCCTTGCGCCTGCATGCTTTGCAAGTACTGGACCACTGAGCTGCACCCCCGGCCCATTTTTTGTTTATATTTTTGAGACAGGGTCTCACCAAATTATGCAGACTGCCTCTGGTCTCGAACTTGCGATCCTCCTGCCTCTACCTCCCGAGCTGCTGGGATTACAGGTGTGCGCCACCACGCCCGGCTAGGAGCTTCTCTTTTGTAAAATGAAATTATAAGGTAGTCCAACAGGTGCATTGAATAGAAAAAAGTCATAAGGGAGTTGCCATGGCCCAGAATCCTCTTTGTGAGGTTTGCAAAGAAGCACAGAATTCCAGAGCAGAAATCAAGGTGAAACTCAAGCATCGCATACATTTTGACTCCAAGTATAGCGATTTAAAATTTTTTCATTGAAAATATATCTGAAATTAATGTCTCTATGCAGGTAGTTTTCACAGCAGTCTTCTAAGTAGCTGTGCTAGAGTCCTCGATTCTCAGCCAGTGAGATTTAGATCCGATTCCAGGGTGAGAGTTCTTTTATTCTCGTGTTGTTGTTATCAGGTGCTGTCAAGTTGGGTCCTACTCAAAAAGACTCTATGTACAACAAAGTGAAACACTCCCCAACTCTGTGCCAAGCACATGATCTTCTTCATGTTTAAGCCCATTGTTGCAGTTACTGCATCCATCCATTTAGTTGAGAGACTTCCTTTTTTTTTGTTGTTGACTCACAACTCTCCCAAACATGATGTCTTTCTCCAGGGATTGGTCCCTCCTGACTACATGTCCAAAACACCTAAGATGCAGTCTAGCCATCTTTGCTTCCACACTCTGGTTGCACTTCTTCTAGGACAGATCTGTTGGTTCTTTTGGCAGTCCACAGTACAGTCAATATTTGTCTCCAGCACTATAATTCAAAAGCATCGATTCTTCTCCTGTCTCCCTTATTCAATGTCCAGGTTTCATAACCACATGATGTGACTGAAAATACCATGGTGAATCAGGGCCCTAAGCCACCTGATGGCGTCCTGAGCAAATGCTTGGTCAGCAGCTGTCTGTCTTTCTGTCTTCCTGAGGTTTTGGCTGATGCCTGCTTATATTGTTACCAAGGACGTTTGCGTGAACTGTTAATGATTTCATGTAGGAGACCTCACAGACACTGTACTCCTGTGATAAGCCACATCTGTGCCTTAAGTAGACACAGCTATTGAATGACTAGTTCTTTGTTCCCATTTTAGAGGAGTTCATGTCCCCCCTTTTCTCCCATGTAGGTTGCTAGGTGACCTACCGGCCCTTTTCTGCTTCTGTAACTATGCTTTGCTTTTTCTTTTTTTCGTGTGGGTCCCAGCCTTGTTTGCTCTTGTGAGGCTGCCCATGACTTGTATAAGAAGTCTGAGTTTCCGCTGCTCAGGGCTCAGTCTTTGGAAGTGATCCCTCCGAGTCATGCTCTGGTATTAATAAAACTGTCCCAAACTTGCGTATGGTCTCTCTAGCCTCCTTAGTCCAGCAACAATGGCATGAGTCAGGCGCGCCTTCATCTTCAATATGACATCTTTACTTTTTAACACTTTACAAAGGTCTTTTGCCACAGCTCTTCCCAATACCGTGTGTCTTTTGATTTCTTAAATCCTACTTCCATGGGTGTTAATTGTAGAACCAAGTAAAGCAAAATCTTGGACAAACTCAATCTTTTCTCCATTTGTAATGAAGTTGTGCACTGATCCAGTTGTGAGGATTTTTATTTTGTTGATATTGAGGTGTTTTGTTGATGCTGAAGGCTGTGTTCTTTGATCTTTAGCAGTAAATATATCAAATGCTCTTCACTTTCTGAAAGCAGAGTTGTGTCATCTGCATAATGCGGGTTGTTAATGAGTCTTCCTCCAATCCTGATGTCACGTTCTTCTTCATAAAGACCAGCTTCTTAGGTTATTTGCCAAGCATAGAGATTGAAAAGGTACAGTGTTAGGATACAGCCCTGACACACACCTTTCTTGACTTTAAACCACGCAGTGTTCCCTTGTTCTGTTGGAACAACTGTCTCCTGGTCCATGTACAGATTCCTCATGAGTATAATTCGGTGCTCTGGTATTTCCTTTCTTTGCAATGTTATCCATAATTTGTTATGATCCACACAGTCAAATGCTCTTGCACAGTCATTTATTCTAACATACCCTCAAATTTCCCTGTCTTTCTATCCTGCCTCACTGGTATTGTATGAGAATTCTTACCAGCTACTTGCTAGTGCCGAGCATGTTAAGCTGTGTCCTTGACACACTCCTTTCAGCCCTGGACTTCTTATTCATAAGATGAGGTTCACAATGTCTCTCTTCAAAGGAGAGTGCGAATGTGAGTCATAAAACACAAAGGGATCTACAAATGCAAGTGATCATTATTTAAGTAAGAAACCCATCCATCAGCTATCTATCCATCCGTCTATCCATCTTTCCCCGCCTGCCTTCCCGCCTGTTTTGTAGGTGTGCATTTTAATGACAGCTTCAGCGTATAATACTTTAGGGCTTTACATTTACCTTTACTTAGAATTTTAGACAATCCAGAAATTCTTGTTTTCAATAGTTCTATAAAAGCAATCAAGATACAAATTGTGATATAAAATGCAATGACAAGCTGAGTGTGGTGGCCCACATCTGTATTCCCAGCACTTGAGAGGTAGAGGTAGGGGCATCAGAATTTGAGGCCAGCTTGGGATACATAGGGAGACCCCCTTCTAAAAAATAATAATAATTATTATTATTACAGAAAGTACAATGACAAATATGTTAATACACGCACACACACAAAGTTAAAAAAATTAAGCCAAAAGTCTCACCGACTGTCTTTGGGTTACAGAATTAATGTTTCTTCTTCCTACCCTTCCCTGTTTCCTTTGTGTGAGTGACTACATTTATACCTAAAAAATAATTAACTTCAGTGCCAAATGAAATTAGCAAAATAGTCTCCAGTGCCGCAGGAAGGTTGAACCCTAGTGTATCAGTGCCCAGCACTGCTGAGGTTCACATACCTGGCCTTGTATGTCAAAGGAGGCTACACTGGGGTGCTGTTAAGACAGAAACACTACTTTCTAAGTATTTTGAAGTCTTTATCTATGGCTTCATAAGTAAATTCACATAGTTCACCCAGACTGTGCATGACTGTTTTTCTACAGCAGTTGACCTTCTATAAATTCTGTGTGTAAGTTGTTGTTGTTAGGTGTCGTCGAGTCGGTATCTGACTTATAGCAACCCTATGTACAACAGGCAAAACACTATTGTCAGTTCTTCTCTGCTGTTCATAGGGTTTTCAATGGCAGACTGATTTTTGGGAGTGGGTTGCTGGGTCTGTCTCCCAAGCCTACAGCACCTGGTGGGCCCAGGCGGTGTTCCATCCAAGTACTAACCAGGCCCAACCTTGCTTAACTTCTGAGATGCAACAGGGCTATAGCTGCAGGCTATGTGTAAGTAGACAGGTGGAAATACTCTTTGGCTGTTCCAAATCATTAGGTGGCCTCCCTCGTGGAATGGTTATTTGTGAGCATGGTGGACCTTAGCTGTGAGATGTCCAAATTTAAAGGTGACATGTAGAAGATTCATGTTGGCATAAACCTACCTTGTAACAGCATAATGCTGGTGCTGGTGCATACCTACCCCCACACCCCTCAATACACACATGCATACCATGCATCATACATTATACACACAATCCACACATGACACACACCACACACTTTTCATGTACTGTACAATGCACACATAACACACTTATAATGAAACACAGACACACATCAGACATCATTCAAAACATACACACCACCACCCACATTGCAAAATATACACAGACTATAGCACACACAGACATATAGCACACAATACACACACAGCACACAGGTACACACAATATACACAGAAGGTCCTCACAAGAACCATCACACACACACTCTTACACATAGTAACACAGATCATGCAATCACAATAGCAGTAGGCATACACATTGCAAATACACCCCACAGTCTTCCTCTCCATCTCTCCTCTTTTGCATCCCCTTGAATAATTGCAAACTCTATCAAAAAATTTCAAGGCCAAGTGACAACATCAAAGATAACATATGCCTGCATTGTCATAGGTGAAGTAAATTTATGGTGCTGAAATCCTATTATTTATGATGTTGGAGTCCTGTTTGTTCATCATTCCAGACGTGCAATTGAATGATGTAGCACTTTCTCCCTCCTAAATCTATGAATGAACCACTTAAAGGTAATGATAGTTTTTAAAAAGAAAGGCTGCATAGTGTCCAGCACCTTCTCCCTACCAAATCTATAAATGAACCATTTAAAGATAATTTTTACAAGGGCTGCATTGTATCCTTTCACTTAAATTCAAAGGTGGTGTGATATATATGTATGAACTTCTAGTTCTGAATACAAAAAGAGACACTATTCACAGTGAGGAAATGAATCCTTAATGTGACTCATGATATAATGCTAATTTCTTCAATGTCTGTCTTTTTTTTTTTGTTTTTACATTTTTGTGGTAAAAATGGTAGAGGAAAACTACTGCATAATAAATGTATACTTAGTAAATTATTTCTAGATGAAAAACCTCATAATGAATATTCATGTCAAGAAATAAGCTTTGCCAGTTCCCTAGCAGTATCTCCATATATATATTGTCTCAATTGCTAGTTGCTGTTGTTAGGTGCCGTCAAGTCATGTCTGACTCATACTGATCATCATAGGGTTTTTAATGGCTTATTGTTTCGGGATTGCCTTGGGAGTGCATTGCCTCATCCTCCTCCCATTTGTGTGGTGCTGGGAATGGAACTCGGGACCCCAGAGATTGCAGAGCAGTGCTCTACCAACTGAGCTAAATCCCAGCCCTCCAATTGCTAGTTGTTGTTGTTGTTAGATGCCATCCAGTCTAGTCCGACTCATAGCGACCCTATGTACAGCAGATAGAAACACTTCCCAATTCTGTGCCAGGCAAACCATCTTATTTATGTTTAAGCCCATTGTTGCAGACACTGCGTCAATCCATCTGGTGGAGGGTTTTCCTCTTTTGCATTGACCTGCCACTCTCCCAAACATGATGTCCTTCTCCAGGGATTGATCTCTCCTGACTACATGTCCAAAATATGTAAGACGCAGTCTGGCCAGTCTTGCTTCCAAGGAGCACTCTGGTTGCACTTCTTCTAGGATAGATTTGTTGGTTCTTTTGGAAGTCCATGGTATATTCAATAGACTTCTCCAGCACCACAATTCAAAAGCATCAATTCTTTTTCTGTCTCCCTTGTTCAATGTCCAGCTTTCACAACCATATGATGCCACTGAAAATACCATGGCATGAGTCAGACGCACCTTCGTCTTCAATGTGACATCTTTGCTTTTCAATACTCTAAAGAGATCTTTTGCCACAGCTTTTCCTAGAGCAATGCGTCTTTTG